>CAIGRK010069918.1:0-21751 GCA_903798315.1 Fraxinus greggii
TCCTGCCGTAATCTCCAACAGAAGAATGAAATTTTCGCAATCGCTAAACAATAAACTCTCAAGTATGGATTGGATTGTTATAAAAACTGTTACTAAAATCATTCAAAATGGGACCCCTCATCAATGTTTAAAAAAAAAAAACCCATAATCGGTACCCAAAACTTCCAACCTCTAAAGGAAAATATGAAACTGAAACAAATTCTTGAATTTCATCAAGATCATAAGAAAGCTCCTTTGTTACTAACAAGAAAACATCAAAAGACAAATCGTGAAATGAGTAGCAACATAAAGAAACACGAACCATATTGCAAAAAGCATAAATTTAGTAACATGGATAGACAAAGTTTGAGCTAGAAGCTGAGGTGAAATTATGAACACGATAATTCCTTTAACGAACTGATACAGAAAACCATCACACCAACATGAAATTAGACACCACTGGTTCACAATACCAACAATCTCTAACTAAGCAGGAACAAGCGAAGCTACTTCACGGCAAAAAAAAAAAAATTACATCGCAATTGAGCAATAGCTGTAAATTAATATTATGGGGATATCATAAAAATTCATTGTCACCCATGGATCAAAATTCAGTGCACATCATTTTATCCTCATCTAACTTAGCTACTTCACGTGATAAAAAAAATCAACACATCAACCAAATAACTCCAAAATGTATTTTCTGTAAGACTTTTCATTCTTTACCCCTCTAATAAATGATTTGGGTAAAAGCCATACCATTTTTTATTTTTTTTACTTGTATCTATCCAGAGCCTTGATCATCCAATTTTTTGAGAGGATAAGACATCTGTACTAAATTACCATTATTTTGCTAATAAAGGTACCAAAAATTAGTATAAAATAACGAAAGTTTAAGGCCAATAAGCATATTTAAACACTAAAAACAAATGTATACCGCCCAAAATCTTTCCTACAGTAATTTTTTTTTTTTGTTATCGCCACCAAACTAAATGTAGGAAAAGGCCCCCCAAAATAAGCCTTCAAATTCACTTATAACATGCGATGCCGAGGGAGTAATGAATCTACAATCATAAAAGCAAAAGCAATGAACAAGAGGATGCACTTATCCACTACATGCAGCAGCAGCAGCAGCAGTAACAACAACAACAACAACGATAATAGTGATGATGATGATGATGATGAAATTAAGCATGGCAAGTAATTAGAATATTTGCTTATCTTCAATCCTCTCACTACATTATATATCTTTAAAATAAGTCATGAGAGCATGCCTTTCCCAAAATTTTAAGTCGAGATGTCTTTAAAATTGCACTTAATTGGAATGACCCACATATTAGATCAAACTGCACAAAAAATCAATGATGTTCAAAAAAGAGCTACTTTCCAGCAGAATTGACTTCTTCTCCATTTCTACAATCCTGTATGAACCAAACAAAGCACATGATCACACCATTTTCAATAAAGACATCAAGCTAAAGCATAAAGGCAGAGTATATATGCAATTATGTACTTATGAGGGTGTATTCAATTGAAACTTTTGAAGGTTTTGATGGACTTTTTTTAGGTGATGATTTCTGTGGATTTTTTTAGACATTTGTATGGAATTAGTGAAAGTCTTTGTAAATTTATAAAATTTCATTTTAAAATTTTAAGAGACTTTTGAAGACTTTCATTTGAGATAAAATTTATGTGTATTTAGTGTAATATTGTGAAATTATCACATACGAGATTGTGGTTCTCACAATTCCCCTTCCCTTTCCCCTTCCTTTCCCCCCATATAATAAAAAATGTTTTAAAAAGATGAAAATTTAAGATCTTAATTAAATAAATAATAATTATCCATATAAAAAATAAATTTAATACTCAGTATTATTAATATAATATACCCTTAAAGAATAGATATAAAATATAAATTAAATTAAATTAAATTAAATTATAAATAAGTCTATATAAAACTTTTACATTTATTAAAAATAGATTTTTTCAAAAAAGAAAAAATGAATGAAAAAAGAAAAAAAAGTTATAAAAATACAATTTAATTTTTTCATAGAAAATAGAAATAAACAATAAGATAGAGAAAAGGAAAAATAGAAACTAATACAATCAATAGAAAAATAAATTTTAATCACAATTCAAATGTTTGTAGAAGGAAAAAGGAAAGGAAAATATTGAAAAAAAATTACATATTAATTTCTTTATTTTATTTTTATTTTTTTTTGTGAAAGTCTCCCAAAATCTTGTGATTAATGAGAGACATTATTTTATTAATTTTTGCTTAAAAGTTAGTACCATGGAGACTTTTATAAAAATCTCTAAAAGTCATAAAAATTTGAATACCCCTAGATTTATAGACTTCTAAAAAGTTTTAATTGATTATATCGTGACTTTTAGAAACTTTTTAAAAGTTTATAAAATTCTCAATTGAGTACACCAATACTTTTAGAGAGTCTCTA
Source organism: Fraxinus greggii (assembly GCA_903798315.1). Classification (NCBI taxonomy): domain Eukaryota; kingdom Viridiplantae; phylum Streptophyta; class Magnoliopsida; order Lamiales; family Oleaceae; genus Fraxinus; species Fraxinus greggii. The sequence goes on from CAIGRK010069918.1 coordinate 2,436, forward strand.
AAAATCTACATTGAATATTCCTAAACTTTTTTAAGTCCCAAAAAGTCATTAAAAGTCTCAATTGAATATATAGTCTTCATTACATTCTTAAGACTTGTTCCTCATTTTCCCATAAATTAGAGTAATTTGGAAGGTGGAAACCTACTAATCCCAAAGAGTAGTTCTCCTAGCATATAGAAAATTGTATAAAAAGTGCTTACATGATGGCAAAATTCAAAGAAAAAACATATGAGTATAAAATAATCGGTTATTTACAAACGCGCAATAAGTCACATTCATCACCATCTTACCCACTTCCAATTGAACTGGCTTTATAAAACAACATATCCTCGCAAGAAAAAGGAAAAATAAATCCTAGCAAGTTTAGGCCCTAAAATTACATGTAAACTGCAAAAATTGAAAATGAGAATGAAAAATCAATGCATTTGGGGACATTTCAGAAATTTTAAATTAAGTTCAGATATATACATATTGTCACCCACAGTTAAAAGTCAATGCTTTCTTATAACCTCAAACGAGCAGTCATATTGATGCCATTTATCTGATCAAACAATATAGTATACGAGAGTGTGGCATTGATCTTATTTGTATTAAAACTGAGGATTCCATCTTAAAATGTTAACTTTACCAGCAGAAATGACAGAAAGAGAACAAAAGCAACTTCAAGTAAGATTACGAGCATCTTTATCATGAACATCAACTTTATGCCAAGGGATTTTTCCCCTTTTATTCTTTTAAAGAAAAATTAACCAAAGACAAATTTGTGAATCTCATGGTTTGTCAAATTCCATTAAGTCACAATGTAGGAGACCACCTTTTGCATGATAATAACGAAGGAATTTTTAGCATTTGAGGCATTTTTGACAAAAAAGATAATAAAGACAGCAAGAATTATGGCTCCTTCTAAGTTAATTGTAAGAAAAAATTGCAATTGGCTCCTTTTATTCAACCTGTAATCAGCTGTAAGTTTATAATATTCATGACCAAACAACACAAAATAGAAATTATTTAACTCAAAACAATTTTGCTTTAATAAAATGAGTAATGTTATTCATCTCCACCGGTATCAAGTATCAGTTTAGGTGGCAATTACATGATATTAAATGATAGATCACTTAAATATAATGTTACATGATTAATTTAATTGAATATATCAAGTGCGGTCATTTAGATTAGTGCTCTAGCACCACTAATGATAAATAAATTATTCTTATAAAATACACTATTGAGTGGATCAGTGAATCCTCACGAGACGCCACATAAGCATTCTGCGAGTCAAATCAACATCGTTTGTTTCGATTCATGGAATTCAGTGAACAACATGATGAACATTGTAAAGTTGAGTAAATAGGAAAAAAATTAATATTCAGCGCGCATGTAAATTTATGACGAATAGAGTTTTTAACCCTTTTTTGAATTTATTGTTGGCTCTTGCTAACTAAACCATAGGTGTATTAAGCGGTTCAAGGGCGGTGAATTTGAGAACGCCACGGACACAAGCCTAATCCGTGCCTTGAATAATCGTCGTTATTCAAGATGCATATTTTCCAAATCAAGACCAAAACAACTCGACTAGATTATTGGATAATTGTGTTCTTAGTTTAACCAATAATTTCAAAAGTTGATGTAAATCATAAATCAGGATTCAACTTTAACTCATGATGGGCAGTAATGCCAATTATATTAATTGTATTCAGTTCAATGGGCTGCGATGAAATTGGACCTAACCCATTTTCTGGATTGGTTCTGTTTATTGCCTGATAACTCATTTGAAATAGGCCCAAAACCCAACACATTTGATGGACACGTGTGCTGCTCTGGCCCGTTGATCATTGGTTGAGATCTACGGTGAAAGATTTGTGTATTTAAGGGGCTTGAACAGTTGCCCTTGAGTGACTTTTCATTCCGTTCTTGGTGCGAGAAGCTTTTGGGGTTTTCATTGTGTCGTCTCTTCCTTTTTTTCTTTCAATTACTTTGTGTTGATCAAAACTTCTGGTTTTGGTTGTTAAATCTGTGTGATTTGAGTTTTTGTGATCTTTTGATTGAGGGTTTTGTGTTGAGATTGGTTGTTTGATCTTGGGTTCCATTATTGTAGCTGCGATTGTTCGATCTTTAGGGTTTGGGTTGTTGTGGCCATTTCTTTTGTACATAAAGGTATAATGTATTGTTGTGAGCCCTAAATATGATAATCAATCCCTTGATGTTGATGATCTGATTGTGTTATTCGTGTTCTTGAGTTACTGCTTCTGCAGTGTTTTGGTTATAACAACTCAGAATACAAATTTTGTATTTGTTATAATTCTGCACAAAAACAGAGGCTGAGACTTGTGCTTGATGGCTGTGTATATAACTCCTGGTCAATCCTGAAATTTCAGTAGTTAATCCATCAAATTCATTGAATATTACGGACGAAGGATTCATTCGAACAAGCAGTTGGATTCAATGTATAATTCAAGATCTCAATGACTGTGAAAACACTGTCCTTAAGTTTCTCATGTTATAGTAGACAGGAATAAGGAAAAAGAAGAATCTATAAATTTTATCTTTTGTACTGGCGAGTGTACTAACAAATCTGTACTCGACAGAATCCATAAATAGCTAAAATCTTATCTATTATAGTCTAGTCGAGCGTTGGAGAAAAGCTCAAACCTAATTGGAGATCTAATGATTTGAAATTCTGCTTAGAACTAGGCAAAGAAGAAGGTTTGCTGACATGTCTGGTGGCTCTTGATCTGTCTGCGTGTGTAAGAGTAAACCTGCAGCATGTATCTTGAGCGGCTGCAGCCCACGTGGAAACCTTGCGGCCGTTGATATCAGTCTCCGCTCCATAATCGTAGGGGTGGAAGCTGATTTGCGACTGCTCATAGAGCGTAAAACCCGAGCTCTGGAAATTGAGACAACGGCTATTTTGAAAAGGTTGAGCGAAATAACTAATACTGGCTTTCCTTGCTTCAAGCTGCAGCTTTTTTTTCCTCATTCTCTCCTTTTTGTGGGCATTTTGATGGCCTCCCAGTGCTTGTGAATTTGCAAATTCCTTGTAACAAAATTGGCACTCGAATTTCTTCTCCTCTGTTACACTTTTCTCATCCGAAACATGTTTTTGATCTGTCACGGTAGAAGAAGACGACGATAAATTTACACTTTCATCCCTTTCAGCAGATCCATTTTCATGTGGATTTACCTCGAAACCGAAAAGTTTGAGCTTTTTTGAGGGGTATATATAAGTAAATTCAAGATCAGAGAAATCTTTTCCCATGTATGATCTCTCCTAGAATGAAGAAAAAATTGTACTTCTGTAAAAATTAATGATGTACAATTTGGGTTATGTCCTCTACCTTATATAGTAAACTGAATTCCTGTTTGTTTTTGACTAATGCAATGCATCTGTATATAAGAATCATTTTATATTCATGCATAGTATAAATGAACCAAAGGTCAACAAAAAAGGATCAGTCAGATTAGGGAAGTTGTTCCTCTTGCAATAAAAAGGATAGAAACATGTTTCAATTTGCAACTTAAGACAAAATTATACAATGTAATGAACAAGATTTTAATTTTCTTTTCGTGACTCAGATGAGGAAGTGGATGCAACGCTCATTATAAAAATTTTAGTTTCTTTTATTTCTGAGTACTCTTCTGCACTGTCAAATCTTTCTGATCATCAAACATGAAAGTTTTTAAGTAAAGTTGTTAAGATGATATAACGAAAAACAACAATGATAAAGAGTTTAAGCCCTTATTTGAAATAAAATCGATAAAGTGACGTGTCTTTGATGAAAAAACTAGACTGTAAACAGAAAAAATTAATTATTCCCTCTTTGATGGTTTAAAATTTCAATAAAAGTGATTCGTCGCTTTATAATATTGATACACCAAAACTTTGAGGATTTGTTTGTAAACTATATATGAAACATTGGTCTATAAGCACCTCATGTAATTATTATTAAAAAAAACTTGCAATTTTATAATACAACTTGAGCAATTAAATAAAAAATATTCCATGCTTCAAAAGGAGGAAATGTTATTATATTAAGATAATAACAAAAAGTCAAGAAAAAAATAGGATGTAATCAATTTGAAGGAATTAAAAGATCTAACCTTTTCCAACAAATCTATCTTTGTATTTAAACTGTTAATTAAAATAAGCTTACTTTGATTGGCCAACTATTCATGTTTTTAAAAAATTCCAAAGCATAAACTAGATTAAATATCTGTGGGTAGATGTCTAGTCCTTGTCATACAATATTACAATATATTGTTTGAAATGTCTCGTCCGATCTTGAAATTCAAAAATATAGATTTTTTTTTTTAAAAAAATTAATTAACTTTTAGATCATGTAATCAAAATAGATGGGTTCGACCGATTTAACCAAAAATTGAACAAAAAATTAGAACTAGATTTGAATAAACTAAGAACTCATGATCGTTTCAGTTCCATTCCTAAACAATTCATTTCAAAATTAGTGGGTTCACTTCGAAATTTTGTTTTTAGTTTTTATTATAATTTTTATACTAGTTCGACCTCAAATCGACTCTTTATTCCATAACTCATCTTTTCGAAATCAATGCCAAAATTGTTGGATATAGTATCAAAATACAAATATTTGTAGATTAAATTTCACTGCTCATATCATGTTTTTAAAGGAAAAAAAAAATCGTTTGCACGCAATTAACTTACTAATTGTTTAAAGTTTAAACATATAAAGTGGTTGGGCACACTCCCCATACAATAATAATAATAAAAAAATCCCAAATATAAAAAAAAAGGGATTGCATTCAAAAAATGATAGGAGATTGGTTGCATATCAAGGAATATAAGTAAGTGGGTGATGGTGTAAGCATATATACTCATTAAGGTCTTCAATGAGATCTATGCAAATCTTCTTAGAGCTGACAAAAACCTATGTTTAATGTGAATCCAGTCATCATCTGGTATTAATCAATGTAAAAGAAGAACATTTGTGTTGGAAAGTTGTTTTAGTTTGGTCCCACTTTTTTTGTTTAGCTTTGTAACATGTTTGAAACTATATTAGATTATGTTTTTATTCTAATGTCCATCAATTCACTCTCTTTGTTTTGTATTGTTTTCTAGTCTATTCCATTTGCTTTCTTCCTTTAGGATTTAGGAGAAGAATTCCAAATAGGCATGCTATGATATGTTTAGAATAATGTTGGTGGGTGAGATTGAGATAAAATATGTCAACAACGTGAATTCTTTCGTTATATTATTTGACTTATTGTTAGATGTATTTGATGGAGATTAAAATCAGATTTTTAATAAATTTTGATAGAAATTGATGAAATATGTAGGATCTATAAAATATGTGGTTTACATTAATTATTGATCTTGATTTAAATTAAAATTTAGATTTTAATTTCCACCGAATAGGAGCTTAGTTTATTATCGTGAAGCTATATGACACAATCGGAGAAGATTGATTTCTAATTCTAGTACTTGATTGATTCCTTTGACACTTACATATATCCCTTCATGGACGAGGATTGCAAAATGTCCCTACCATTAGCTTAGCTGTCCTCAGAAGTCACGATCGAATTCTTGTACGCTGGATTTTACGTCTTTTCGATAAAATAATAGGGGGCAAAAGTAAATGAGAAACTTGTAATAAAGCTAAAATTGACTAAACATAACCTAGGACACCTCAAAAGTATTTTTTTTTTTTTAAATTCCTTTCACATTGCCTGCTGCCTTCTTAGTGTGCTATTGTAGCCAATTCTATTGACTTAGGTGGTCGAACACATATTTTATTATTTATTTTCAAAAAATTAATAAATATTTATTTTAATTGCGTAATTTCAAGATTGTGTCGGGATGCGCTTGATGTACATAATATATGTACATAGTGGTGTCCATAACCCTCGCATGGTGTGGGACCCACATTTTCCTTACCTTATTAGAGCTAAATCATACATTGTTCAAATGACATCGTTTAGTCAACCACATAATTAATTGTCATATCTAGATGAGTTTTTTAAATTATATATCCAAATTATAAATTATGTTTTTTTCTTCACTCTAAACAGTATAATAAATAAAACTTTTATTTATTGTTCTTTTATATCCACAGTGTTATATGATGGTACTGAATTCTTTATAAGTTCCAAGTCACACGAGCACTCTAATAATCCGGTAAGGCTAGCTCTTAATATCCTTCTCAAAATTATCACAAGATTCTGAGCAATTTTTTTTTATTTTTTTTTTGGATAACCCAGGTGTCACAGTTTCGCCAAACTATATCCTGGACCCCAAGCGTCCGGCCCCTTATCGGCCCCGGGAAGGTAAATCGCGGGATGTGCCCGAGTTTGTAGTAAATAATGAAGTAGAGAATAAAAATCAAAAGACAAATTTAAAAAAAAAAAGTCTTTTTTTTTTCCCCTAAATATCTCAGCGGTAGAAATCCTTCACCTTTCATCCTCAGTAAACGATGAAACTTTTGAAGAGAACTAAGTCCATGTTTGAATATCATTATTTAAAAATTTATTTCTCGTCAAACTCATTTTTAATTATACATTCTTTCAATAAAATAATTTTAGATATAAATTTATATTTTTTCGTAACTTTTATCTTTGGCCACATTCTTTATATTATTTTGTTTCTCACTTTAAACATTATATTTTAAAAGTATCTCTAAAAAATTCTCTATTTTTAAAATGCATATTTTGTAATTTAGAGAGCATATATAATTTAGATAGTAATATTTTTTACGTGCTCTTTATATTTAACACTACTCACAAAAAATATTTATTGTTTTTCATCATATTTTATTTTTACTAGTTTTCCTTCAAATTATTGTATTATTCTTTTCTATTGATAATTAAAATATTTTGAAGTCATTTAATTACAGATAGTAGATTTGACTCTCCAGATTTAAAGAATCGAAATCATTCTTTATTTTAAAATGTTAATTTAAGGAGTCTCTTGAAACATAATTTTAAAGGTTGACTTTTGGAAAATTTTCAATGACATGTAAATATCATGTGTTAATTTATCATCTACTTTCTATAATTCTATTAGGACCCAAATACTGTAATTTTTGAAGATTGGAAGCTTGCATTACTTCTCTCAACTTCTTCTAAATTAACTTATCTTCAATGCATTATTTGGATTGCCATCTGGGTGACCTAATTGTCTTTTAATTTATTAAATAATATTAAATTAAAAATAAAAGCACAGCTAATGATGCATAAGAAATATAAGTCATTTCATCAACAAAGATTTTTGAATATAGATATAACTTTTCTATTTTTTATTTTATTTTATTTATTTTTGGCTCATGTGACAAATTTTCTTTAAGAATTCACCTAAACCCTGAAGATGATTTGAATCCACTCAGACAAGTACCCTAAAGAAAGGGGTGAAATTAAAAATAAATAAAAGTGGGACCCACTTGTACATATGTTTCTTTATTGTTTCTACTTTCTGAGAAATTGTTTCTTTATGTAAAGATCAAACACTAGAGAGCACTCTCACACAAGCATCTCTATGTGAGATTGTGCACAAATAGCGATACAAATTCCCTTCTCAATGTCATCCTCTTCCCAGCCCCCTTCTCTTTAATTCTTTCTCTAGCAGTCTCATAAAATTATTTATCTGCAAGATCTCTCTTCAGGGGCAACCTGAAAGTAGCTGATTTTGTTTTAATTCAACATTTGAAAGTAGAGACTTATGTGCACAAAGTACACCCAATTTTGTATCAGAAATACATGTTTCTGAACTTTTTGTGTGTATTTACAGATAGGGATACACACTGTAGAAGGTACTTTTTTTCTTTATCGTTTTACGGATAAGGAATTAATTCATGCTCTGATTTACAGTTCTGATTTTTGCATTATGCTATCTAATTAGCATTACTTCATTGCGATTTATCTCTTTCAGAAAAAAAGTAAAATGGTTATTGGGTTACTTACGAAATGGGATTTCTTTAATTTTTGGAATCAGATCTGATTTTGGACATGGGCCACTCTTTGTTTTTTAAGCATATAAACAAATTTACATATAAAAATTGCATATGTTTTTTGTGATTTCTTTCTTAATATGTCTGTGACTGAGTATATACTGTTTGGGGTAATTATATATCATAAAATTTTGCCTGAATTTTTTATGCATTTGGTGAGGTTGTTTTGGATCTTTGTGTTTCTTTTCTCTTCGTAATGGGAATCAGTTGGCTAACAGCCATAATTTATTCAATAACAACTTTTTTTTTCACGAAAACTTTTAAGGGATGATTAAATTATCTCCATATTGTTTTTCTATTAGGATATGTAAATCAATGTCATTATGCAGACGCTTTAACTTTCTTTTGCTTTTGTTGGATTTTTCATGGTTTCAATTGGGTGAGATTGACTAATTGGCTTCATTTTTCTCTCAATTTTTGCCGACTTAGTGGCAAAGAGGGCCCTCATTATGACAAGGAAATTTATAAAGGGTAGGTCCCATCATCACGTAGAAAATATAAAGTGACTTGAAAAGTGTAATGTGTCCCTAGTTACTGTGAGATAATTTTCACAGAACTTAAAGCTAATTCATAGTGGCTGTCTTGACCCCTAGATTGGCATAATTCCCGGTTTTTCTTTGACTTTGAACTAATTTTATAATTTGTATCCTTCCGAGATTTACACTTTTCATGAATTGAATCTTTTCTTCAAGCTGCATTTTCATTTGCAATTGCTGCAAAAAGAGTTCATGTAATTGCATTACTTATATATGTTACATGTGGTGTACTAGTAAGCATTCATCTTATAAACAACTCTTGTTCTTTTAGCATTGTTTTTGGATTAAGCATTGGTAATAAATCATTTTATTGGATGCTAAAATTTCGCGATTGCACGTTTCAGCAATTTGATCAAAATGGTCAAGAAGCTTTTGCTTTTCTCTATACTTAATTGACGTTTCCTCTTTTATGATTGGAACTTTTTTTTTTGACAATTTGGAGATGACTGTTGAAGGTTCCTAGTTAGCTATCTTTACCTTTTTTATTCATTTTCTTTCCACTAATTAGAAATGGATTGTGAATTTTGGATATAAATAAATTACATCTCTTTCTCAATCGATATAGGTTTATTTATATGCAGTAATTTACAACTTGTCTCATGAACGCGTGTGCAGATAGCAAGTAAATTCTCTGACCATGAATCCTAAAGATGGTAAACCAACACATCAACCTGATAAAAGTTCCATGACAGTCCCCATGGCAATAATAGTTGTTGTGTTATGTGGGTTTTCATTCTATCTTGGTGGAATGTTTTGTTCGGAAAAGGACAGATATGTAACTAAGGACATTACTAAGGCTATTGATACTTCCAAGGAAATGGCTGCATGCCCTCTCCAAATTAAAGAAGTAACTTTTCCTGAATGCAGCATTGATTATCAGGATTACACGCCGTGCACAGATCCAAGGGTACTTTCTACGATTTATCTCATTGTGACTTTAAGATCTTTTCTGGATTGGGGATTTAATTTTTTACTATGTATTAAAATTTAATGTGGATGACGTAGTGCTACTGTTACAGAGGTGGAAGAAATACAGTACTCATCGGCTTACTTTTCTAGAGCGTCATTGTCCTTCATTATATGAAAAGAAAGAGTGTTTAGTTCCCCCACCTGATGGCTATGAGTTGCCTGTAAGATGGCCTAAGAGCAGAGATGAATGTTGGTACAGGTAAATTCCATAAGTATTTCCCAATGTTATAAAGGATTTTTTATTATAAAGAGGTTTGGAGTTTTTCTTTTTCATTTTTGTATGTGATGTATTTTAGCTTTCATAATCCAGGAATGTTCCCTATGATTGGATAAGCAAAAAAAAATCAGATCAACATTGGCTGAGGAAAGAGGGGGATAAGTTCTTCTTCCCCGGTGGGGGAACCACGTTCCCCAAAGGTGTTGGTCCCTACGTCGAATTGATGCAAGATCTGATATCAGGAATAACAGATGGGACTGTACGGACTGCTATTGACACTGGGTGTGGAGTGAGTCCTCTTCATTATACACTTCATCCATACAAAGAATTTTTTCCCTTATCAATTGTATGTGATATATCAAAATATGCTTATGTTGTCATTTGCACGCTGTGTCATTTATTACCATCCTTGAGACCTTGTCCCTGGGATTTGAGGTTCATTGATGTCCCTATCAATGCTCAAGGAAAGCAAATACGTTTTCATAATTAAGAAGTTAAGGAAAACTTTTTAAGGTGTAACTTTGTTATTTTATGTTAGTATTTGATAACAGCCTTCAAATATAATTGTTAATTTATGGGTAGGCTTGACTTCGGATCAATATAACTAGAAGTCTTAGTGCCAAAATCCCATATGGGAATCATCATTGCATATCATCTTTCCGCATAGTGCATAAGAATTTTGTAGTGCTGTATGCATGCTTATGGATGCTTGCCAATATTGTCAGTGTACTTGTTATAACTTATAATGAATATGTCTGATATATTTTGTCATGTCACTGGGGGTTGGGGAATTTGGTGTTATTTATCGTTACAGGTTTCCATAAACAAAGACAGTTCTTTAATCCGAAAATAATGCAACTTCTCCTTATTTATTTTGTTATTTTTCAGGACATTTTAGATGTACTTGTCTTGAAATTTGAACTTCTTCTCACACACGTGTTTAGGTTGCCAGCTGGGGAGGTTATTTATTAGACCGTGGGATTCTAACTGTCTCTCTTGCTCCAAGAGATAATCATGAGGCTCAGGTTCAATTTGCTCTGGAACGTGGAATTCCTGCAATTCTGGGCGTCATCTCAACACAGAGACTTCCTTTCCCTTCAAACTCTTTTGATATGGCACACTGCTCAAGATGCCTTATTCCATGGACTGAATTTGGTATTACCCTCTCAACCAGAGGCTTTTTTTTCTTTTTTAACCATGCCCCATACTTTGTTAGCTGGTTACAAATTTTTTTCTTTGCCTGCTTAGGAACATCCACTTTTTATTTTTTTCCTATAGAACTTCAATGCAATTATTTAATATGAAATTTGAAACCTCTTTTCAACAATGCGAGCAGCAGCTATGATTCTTGACTCACTTGGAAGTCATCTTAGTTATGAACATCTTTCAGCATTTTATCTTTTTTATGATTATCATCAAAATTTGTACAGGTTACGAATAACACAAGGTTGTAGAAAGAAACATCATGTTGCCTTATTTAATCTATTTTGCGCTGCATAGCCACTTCGATCTGGTGTTAATGATGTTAAATTCATCACACGAGTCTAAATGCTCGTGTGGTGAATTTAACATCATTAAAGCTAGACCGAAGTGGTTATGCATTTCAAAATCGATTAAAATAAGGGATTGTATGCATAGCTGCATAACATGGTTTTTTTGCAATCTAATGTCAACCCTAACTAATGAAAATACCATTATTTTCAGGTGGTATTTACCTTCTGGAGATTCACCGTATACTGCGGCCTGGAGGCTTTTGGGCACTCTCTGGCCCACCAGTGAACTATAAAAGACGCTGGAGGGGATGGAACACAACCATTGAAGAGGAGAAATCAAATTATGAAAAGTTACAGGACTTGCTGACTTCAATGTGTTTCAAATTGTACAACCAAAAGGATGACATTGCTGTTTGGCAGAAATTATCAGACAACAGCTGCTATAAAAAGCTCGAAACCCCTGACAATTACCCTCCGAAGTGTGATGATGGAACTGAGCCAGATTCGGCCTGGTACACTCCACTTCGGCCATGTGTCGTGGTTCCAAACCCAAAGTTAAAGAGAGTAGCATTAGAGTACCTCCCGAAATGGCCACAAAGGTTGCACACGGCTCCAGAGCGTGTCGCTGATGTTCGTGGAGGCAGTGCTGGTGCTTTCCAGAATGACGATAGAAAATGGAAGTTACGGGTGAAGCATTACAAGAAGTTGCTCCCTGCAATTGGGACCGATAAGATAAGAAATGTAGTTGACATGAACACTATGTATGGAGGATTTGCAGCTGCTTTGATTGATGATCCGCTATGGGTAATGAATGTCGTTTCTTCATATGCTGCAAATACGCTTGCTGTGGTGTATGATAGAGGCCTCATAGGAGCTTACCATGACTGGTAATTTTTTCGAGACATGTAAATATAGTACAGAATGCAAAATAATGTTTTCAGTAAATTCTATGATTGGAAGATGTGTTGAATCACTTTTTTGTTTTTGTAGGTGTGAGGCTTTCTCAACTTACCCTCGAACATATGATCTTCTCCATCTAGATGGACTCTTCACAGCCGAAAGTCACAGGTAAGGCACTCAAATACCTCTTCTGATAGTATTTTTTTTGGATAATTTACAATTTTTAACATCTCATGGTTTGCTTCATTTTCTCCGGTGGCATCCCTATAGTTTAACATTACACATTCAAGCTCTCATGCTTCACAATCATACAATGCTAAGGGAGTTTAAGGATATAGGTCTGAGTGTTATAGACTTACATTGAATCCCTCACATGATATATGCAAGAATATATATAGTAATATGAATGTCCATTTTTTATGGATATCTCGGGAATTGAATCCTTGCTGGCCAGAGGAGGCTTTGTGTATATGTTCTTTAACCGTTATTTATCTATAAATCAGGCAAATCATTGGGGTGAAATATTTTTTTCTCCCATTATTTTCTTCTCGACTTCTCTAAATTGGGTTGGGAGTGGGTGAGAGTAAGACATCATTTTTCAAGTTATATGATGCGTTAATATTACTCAAAAGCATGTGAACGTTGATCTCTTTAATTATCATCTAAATATAGACCATTGCTACATTGATGAGTAGATGTCGTTCATTGGAAAGTGCATATTTTGTAGAATTTTCAAATGAAACTGTATAGTTGGCAAAATCAGTAGACAAATTACTTGATGTGGAACTGATGGCCTCAATCATATCCCGCCGAGTTAATAGTTGAATATCCTAGTATAAGAATTTAAGCTATTAGAGAAAAACACATTTACTTAAATTTAGTCTTCAACAATGCCGCCTTACGTGAAACCTGGAGTTATTATTTTCATTAAAAGCCTTGTGTGCAAAATTTTCATTAATACGATAGGGAGGTGACACATTTATTTATTTTTAGTTTTCAATACTACTGTATTTAGGACTATCTATATTAAAATATATGGCCAATAAGGATTTTTGTTTTGACACACAATTTATTTGCTTGGATAGGTGTGAAATGAAGTATGTTCTCCTCGAGATGGATCGCATCCTCCGGCCCAATGGATATGCAATCATCCGAGAAACCAGCTACTTCGTGGATGCTGTTGCTACGATGTCTAAGGGAATGAGATGGGGATGTCGTAAAGAAGATACAGAAAGTGGCGTCGAGATTGAAAAGATCTTAATTTGCCAGAAAAAACTCTGGTATTCTTCCAAGCAAACTTCAAGATGATGAATGAAAAATATATTGATAATACCATAGGAGATAAGTTAGTTATATAATAGCTCATATAAACCATATGTTATGTATAATATTGAAGTTCAAAACATTTGAAGATTTAGCCACCCAATATCATGGCTTTTGCTAGTTTTTAGTGTTTTTTTTGATATAATATATAATTTTTTGTGAGGCTCTATGCTTTTTTCAGGTTTTATTTGATCTTTCTTTCTCCCCGGATAAATCTTTCTTTGCTATAGTAGTATTTGGATTTTCAATAAGATTTGCAAATTTACTCGAGTAATTAGCACATAACATCCCCATCTTTCATTGTTATTATGAAAAACGTTCATATCTTTCATTTTTTGCATTTTCATCATTATTTCCATATTTCATTGTGCAAAAGGTCTTTTTTATTTATTTTTTCAATTTAAAATTATGAAATGACGATTATACCCTTCTTTTTAAATAAAATAAAAAGAAAAAGAAAAAAATAATTGCAATCATTGTTTCATTTTTTTTTTAAAAAATGCAAATCAGTTCCAATTAAATTATGAAAATTGTAACTAGTACATAATGTTTTTATCTTTCACCATTATTGCGAAAAATGTCCATACTTTTTATTTTTGGCATTTTTATCCTTAATTACACCTTTAATCATGCAAAACATCATTTTCATGAAATTTCTCAATAAAGAATCGAGAAATAATGAATATGCCCTCATATTTAAATAAAAAATATTTTTTAATTTTTAATTTTTTAATAATTTATTTGGAACTCGTTTGCACTTTTTATTTTTTTAATTTTTAAATAAATTGAATTGGACTCGTTTGCAATTTTTTTTTTTTATAAAAAATAATTTTTCAATTAATTTATTGGGAACTCGTTCACAATTTTTAAACGATTTGGGACTATGATTGCAATTAATTGTTTACCTTTTTATTTAAATAAGAATGTATATTTGTTATTTCACGGCTTTTTATTGAGAAATTGGATGAAAAATGATAGAAATGATGGTTTGCATAATCAAATGTGTAATTGAAAGTGAAAATAACAAAAAAAAAACAAAAGGTAGGTACATTTTTTGCTATAATAATGAAATGTAAGAATATTACGTGCTAGTTATCAATTTTAATAATTTATTTGGGACTTATTTGCGCTCTTTTAAAAAATTGGGACTATGATTACAATTAATTTTTTCTTTTATTTTATTTAAATAGAAGGGTATATTAGTCATTTTACGATTTTTTATTGAGAAAATAAAAGAAAAGGACATTTTGCGCAATGAAATGTAGATATAAGGGTGAAAATGTCAAAAAATTAAAGGTAATGACGTTTTCCACAATAACAATGAAACGTGGAGGCGTTATGTGCTAATTACCCTTTATTCAACATTGAAAAGTGTTGATGTGGTCGACCTTAGATCAATTGACAGCTAAGCTTAGTTTGATGTACGTTGTATATGTTTCCTTCGATATTGAAACCATATTTTTTTACAAGGGCACAACGTTTTAATTGCACGATAGTTCTATATGTTTATTTATTGTCACACTTATTTTTTTCATCACATTCTGATTATTAATTTTTCATTAATTAGTACATCTCGTCCATAATGACGATTTTCATATTAATATTTTATTAAGAGTAAAATAACTTGTTTGTCCTCGTATGTGTAGACAAGCAAGCAATAAATATTTGTCCCGCATTTTAAAGCATGTTAACAAAATATGAGATGAAAGTTTTCATTGATGTTTTATAAAGTCATATAATAACCAAGGTAACACTACGTGTAAACATGAGTGGGCATTAATGAAATTTACCCCCTAATGAATCCTGGTTGTCGAAGTCGAAGTCGAAGTCGAAGTCGAAGTCGAAAAACCCTAACAACTGGATTATATATAACACTGAAACCCTAATCTGCTTTCATTCAACATATACGGCCGCCTTCAATTTCTTCGTCGGCAGTTAATTTTCTTCTTCGGTGCTCGTATGCCAAAGTTAAAAGATTTACCTTCGCTACTTTTGCCCATTTGTTTAGTTCCAGTATTCTACACTCACATTTGGTTGTAGATTGATTATTACTAGTTTTTTAATTCAATGCGCGATTTGCCTTACTGGCTTGGTATACTTGTGTTGCACACTACGTTTTGCGGGTTTGTACCTTTGATTACTGTGCGTATTTGTTCTTATTATTATCTGGTAGTCCCCGTTTTGCTTGTTATGGATATGAATACCCATTTATTGGCCAATCTCTCTGTTGTTGTACATTGATCTTTAAATGGTGTGCCTTTCGAATCCAAATTATGTTCAAGTTCCCACTTTTACCTCTGATGATTTGTTCTTTGCTCCAGAGCTTGTTCATTTCAAAGATAATACCTTGCTAATTAGGAGCATATGTCTAAATCTGTTTACTTGTGTTATGCATTGGTTAATTTGGTTCTGTAGGTATCGCTTATTCAGAGGTTGTAACTTGCTTAATTTCCATTTATCCCCATCTAAGTAATTTCTTGTGACCAGTTAGCAGACCGTGTATTAATTTCATTTCACACATTGCATGGTGGAGTGCTTAACATTTATGTTAAACATGCATGATTTTACATTACTTGGGTGTGTTCTTGGTAATTAATGGTGATCAATTAGCCAGTCACATTAAACAATTCGATGTGTGAATGGTCAGTAAGTCACCTATATTAGCTTGTGTTTCTTGGCCTTTAATCTGTGAATTGTGCGACGTATTCATACTTTAATATGTATGATATGTTATACTTTACATATTGGTTGTACACTACATTTCAACTCTTGTTTACGCCCATAATGTGTGCATACTTTCGTGCATGATTTTGACCAACAGAAGTAGCATTCTCTCTCTCTCTCTCGCTTGTTTCATAGGCATTGCTTATTCATATATATCTGAATGCATTAGGTATAATGGGTTCACTGAGCTACAACAAAATGAGCCTTGAACTTCAGACCCGATTTGAGATTCAGTCGATTTAAAAATTACTCATTTGATTGGAAAAGTTAAGTTTGGAGAAAAATCCCACATGCTTGTTCACTGACTCAATTGTGCACCCAAATACAGGCAGGTGCGTGAGGAAATAAAAAATAAAACTATGTATTTAGTGGATCATCATATTTTCTGAAACATGAGCAACTCATGCATCAGTGAAATGGCTGTGATCTGTGCAAATGGTCAGTAGGTTCACCTATTTCATTATGTTAGTAGCATAAATTCAAGTAGATTGTTAGTTCCATGAAGGGGCTATAACCTACATTTAGCTTAAATATGACACTGCATTTGTTCTCAATGGTTTAGTTCTTATACAGTTGGAACATGTCTATTTTTATCCATTGTTTTAAATTTTGGACGTCATTTTAATTTCTTGCATATCTCGTGTGAGATTCCTCCTTTTACGCTTTTAACATCAGTGCTTGAAATAAGGTTGCTTTTTCACCAATCTAAAGGGCAATAGGTAAATGGTTATAATGAATCTTACTCTTTTGCTAGAAAAATGAAAAAAGCACTTGTGCAGGCATGCTGTAGTCATCATAAAACATGTGGAATGAGACTGCTTATTAACATCATTTGATTTAAGAATACAAATGTGANCGTGTGAGATTCCTCCTTTTACGCATTTAACATCAGTGCTTGAAATAAGGTTGCTTTTTCACCAATCTAAAGGGCAATAGGTAAATGGTTTCAATGAATCTTACTCTTTCGCTAGAAAAATGAAAAAAGCACTTGTGCAGGCATGCTGTAGTCATCATAAAACATGTGGAATGAGACTGCTTATTAACATCATTTGATTTAAGAATATAAATGTGACCTGGGAGGTATTGATGGATAATTAGGATTTTCATGGTGGCTTGTTAGCTACTGATCTTGCTTATGAACCTAGCTTAATGGGGACAATGAAGGTTCCTAATAAGATGCTCTGCCTTTTGTTGTGCTAGAGTTGCTTTCCTGTCCTTTATAGCCAACGGGTTATGTTAATGGTCCTGACCTCGTTTCTCCCTGCTAATGCTTGCACGCGTTCATTACATGATTGATCGGGTCGTCCATTTGTTTTAATCAATTTTTAATCTTCGTGTTAGATTAATGTTAAATGTTCCACGATATGTTTGTAGTTTTTGCTCTACCAAACTGATGCTGAACTAGAGAGGAAAAGGGGAGGTGAGATGGGAAAAACAAGTCAATTTTTGTCACTTTATAGTCAATTTATTGATTGCACTTCCTGAAAAGAAGTGTCTAATTTTTGTCCTCTAATCTACATTAAGATCACAATCACTTTATCTAATTTTTTGATTTTTAGCTACGCCAAAACAAGGTCTTAACGTTAATAACAACGGAATGAAATAGATCAATTGAATAACTCTCAATTTTTTTTATTAATTCTTGGTTTTGAGAAGTGTTACAATTATGGTCCGCATGTTTTGGAGGAATTAAAAGTTAATTAAAATTGAAAATATAGTCGTTATTGGTTTCACTCGTCTAATAAAAGTCAACAATACTGACTAGTTTTTTAATTTTAATTCGAGTTTAATTTCTACCGAATACGCCCAAAATATCTTGCTTCTCTCGAACAAGCTTTTGAGTTGCTGTCATTTGATTTTGTAGGGCAATCCTTTAGCCATTGCCAAAAGGCTAAAGAGTGGTATTTAACCCTATTTGACTTAGCTAAAAATGTAAATAAAAATTTAAGTTAAAATTAACAATTATTTTTTATCACATATTTAATGGAATTCATAATTTTTGTTAAAATCTGTTAAAAATTTAAATTTTAATTGAACCAAACGTGGATTTTACATGGGCTAAATTATTTATACGTCACCATGGTCACTAATTTCATTATTTTTCAATTTTCCTTTCAAAGGTAACCGTTTAACTTTGCAGAATGCTCTATTTTGGGTGATGTTAATTCGTCTCTATTCCTCTCCATTACTTGAAATGTAGCTTTTTCGTGTGCATTGTTCTACCTGATGGAAAAAAGATGAAGAGAACCACACGATGGTAGTAATAATCGATTATTTAGTTGATTATTCAGGCTCTATGTTAATTTCCCTTCATTCTGAGAGTTAATATTCTAAATAGTCACTGAACTTTATCAAAAATTTTCAGGAGATTACTGAACTTCAAAATTTCTCTAAGTAGTCACTGAAGTTTGTAAATAGTTCTTGGGGGTCACTGAATTTCAAAATTTTCCTAAATAGTCATCGAACTTTGCTAAAACTTTCCAGGAAGTCACTAAACTTTGCAAATTGGGATCCCATACATCAATGGTTCAATGATTATCTAGGGAAATTTTGGCAAAGTTTAGTGATTATTTAAGGAAGTTTGGAAGTTCAGTAACCCCTAGGAACTATTTGCAAAGTTCAGTGACTGCTTAGAGAAGTTTTGAAGTTCGGTGATCTCCTGAAAATTTTTAGCAAAGTTCAGTGACTATTTATGGTATTAACCCTTGTACTGATTAATATTTTCCAGTAAATAGGAGGAAGAAGTGAACTCTATTTAAGCAGTGGGCTTTACAGGTTCATATGCAGCTCCTTCAAAGTAATCCTCTCGAGCATTATCAGCTAACATCAAGGCAACCAACCAGAAGAGGGTCGAGTCGAGAGAAAGGAAGGCACCTCCTCCAAGAAGACCTGTTTTGGCCGTAGGGCACTCGTTCTGCAGATTGTGATGAACATTGCGAACAATGTGGAGCTGCTCGGTGATTGTCGGCCATAACAGAAAAGCTGAAGCTAATCCAGTTGTTCCCCTACAATTTCAGCAGGCGAGCAAAGTAAGAGCACAATTTTGCGTTACTTTTTTCTTGTTACTAATTGTGACCATTTCAATATGTATAATTTATTTCCAAGTTTTGGTAGACAAACGTGAGTTATCCTCAACTAAAATTTTGATGAATCTGAGTTTCGTGAATTTAAATAGATTTCT
>CAIGRK010069965.1:0-30193 GCA_903798315.1 Fraxinus greggii
CCTTCAATGCATGCATATTTGGAATTTGCTTGGAAAAGAGCAATCATGTGTTGGATGATGTGTTTGTTTATTCTCCACTTTTATGGCAATTGACCTGATTACATTATTTAAATTTAATAACTTTTTTATGCTACAGTTTAAGGAGCTTGCTCATGCTTATGAGGTTCTTAGTGATCCTGAAAAACGTGAGATATATGACCAGTATGGGGAAGATGCACTCAAGGAAGGAATGGGTGGAGGTGGTGGCATGCACGATCCATTCGATATTTTCTCATCCTTCTTTGGTGGAAGTCCATTTGGAGGTTTTTGACTGAATCTCTCTCTCTCTCTCTCTCTCTCTCTCTCTCTGCTTTGTTTTGGATTTAGATGGACATAGATTGTGTAGCCTTTATTTCTCTGTTCTTTGCTTGGAAAACATATTTCACTTACGAAGGAGTTATTTGTAATTATTAGGTGGTGGTGGTAGCAGCAGAGGAAGGAGGCAGAGGAGAGGAGAGGATGTAGTCCATCCACTGAAGGTCTCTCTTGAGGATCTGTACCTTGGTACCACAAAGAAGCTTTCTTTATCACGCAATGCACTGTGTTCAAAGTGTAATGGGTAAGTTTCGGGTTCCTTGGCCTGGAATTACACTGTAGACGGGCATCTTAACTCATTTATTCTCTTATGTTTTCCTTGGCAGCAAAGGATCAAAATCTGGAGCTTCAATGAAGTGCTCAGGGTGTCAAGGAAAAGGGATGAAGGTTACAATAAGGCAGCTTGGCCCCGGTATGATTCAGCAAATGCAACACCCATGCAATGAATGTAAGGGAACTGGAGAGACTATTAGCGATAAAGATCGATGTCCTCAATGCAAAGGTGAAAAAGTTGTTCAGGAGAAGAAAGTGCTGGAAGTTCATGTAGAAAAAGGAATGCAAAATGGTCAGAAGATTACATTCCCCGGAGAAGCTGATGAAGCGGTACGTTGTCTTAATCTTATATATAACTATAGGATTGATGAGATTATTGCTCGTGAAGCTGATTGGGAGTAGTAGTGTTCGTCTACAGCCTGATACAGTCACTGGGGACATAGTTTTTGTCCTCCAGCAGAAGGAACACCCTAAATTCAAGAGAAAAGGTGAAGACCTTTTCGTGGAGCATACTTTGTCACTCACTGAAGCTTTATGCGGCTTTCAGTTTATATTGTCTCACCTCGATGGCAGACAGCTCCTAATTAAATCACAACCTGGGGAAGTTGTGAAGCCTGGTCGGTAATTTCATTTCATTTCATTTGAATTTCTCGGGTTTAATATGTAAGTTCTCAACTTTTATTGTGATCTGATATATGAGTCTCGGCTGAGAAATCTTGCAGATTCTTTCAAGGCAATCAATGATGAAGGAATGCCAATGTATCAAAGACCATTCATGAAGGGTAAACTGTACATCCATTTCACTGTGGATTTCCCAGATTCTTTAAGTCCCGATCAAGTCAAGGCCTTGGAGGAAATTCTTCCTCCAAAGCCTCAGTCACAAGTAACAGACATGGAACTTGACGAGTGTGAGGAGACGACTCTACATGATGTTAACATTGAGGAGGAGATGAGGAGGAAGCAGACTCAG
Source organism: Fraxinus greggii (assembly GCA_903798315.1). Taxonomy (NCBI): domain Eukaryota; kingdom Viridiplantae; phylum Streptophyta; class Magnoliopsida; order Lamiales; family Oleaceae; genus Fraxinus; species Fraxinus greggii. The sequence goes on from CAIGRK010069965.1 coordinate 1,598, forward strand.
CATCAAGAGGCGTATGATGAGGATGAGGACATGCATGGTGGAGCCCAGAGGGTGCAATGTGCTCAACAGTGATAAAACAATTTTGAAGTCCTCGATTTCACTGTTATCTTGCTATGAAGAGTTGTATGCTGATTTCTTTTATGGAACATGATCTAGTTTTTCTGTTGATTTTGTGTGCGTTCTTATACTTGGTCAATTAGCTTGTCGCTTTGTTTGCCAATGAGAAAATATTAGGGAACTCGGTGTTCGTCATTGGGGTAATTTCTGAGTCATAAATTCCGGTCAGATTAAAGTCATAAATTCCACTTTGTTATTTTCGTTAATCAACGAGCAAGCTAATCTCCATTTTAACCAATTATCCTAGGATTGTGTGCGCAAGTGCATTGTAATACGTATCTTTTGCGAGATGCTAATTCTAAGACAAATGTGTTAATCCTAATTTATGAATGTGAGCGCGTATTTATCAACTTATAAACTAAATAAGTTGGTCAAGTAAAGTTTAGATAAAACAAAATTATTTACTTAAAAGTAAATTATTAACACATTATTAGAATAAGTGAGATCGTTTGATTCAAAGATGGAATTTGGGTGAAAAGAAAACGAATTATAGAGAATTAAATTGACTAAAATTTGTTTCACAGGTCAATTAATTGTGTCATTGGTCAATTAATTGTGTTTGGTATAATTTTTCACCTGAAAAATGTTTACAATTGGGGATATATTTTGTTCGGATTGTCCCAAAAAAAATTGAAATTTTTTTATGTTTGTTTAAATTTGTTTTACATGAAATTGCCAATTAAAGGGAATTTTCTTTTAAACAATTTTGTTTCTATTGCAACAAAAAGAAAGAGAAATTCATTCAACTAAAATCAAGAAAACGAGCATACGTGGAAAATCAATTTCAGGAAAAAATAATGCCACTAAACATGGTAAAAGTAGAAATGGAATTTCAATTCCAAATTTCATAGAAAATAAGGCCCTAGCCCTAAGTTATCTATTTTTTATTTCAATTAATAAATAATTTACTTGTTTTCAGATTTACTTGTTACTTTTTATAAGAAAGCTGCAAAGTTGTCCAAATGGAACCCGTTTCCTCAGCGGCTTAACTGATGTGGGCTTAGCGCAAGCTCACAAGGAAAAATTAGCTCAAACCCTACACATAAATTATACAATTCAAAATTAAGGTGTATAGATTTAATTTCACAAATTAGGTGATAATAAATATTAATTAATACAAAATTAAAATGGAAAATATCAAACGCACACGCATAGTGCCGAAATCTCTTCTCCGACAATGTTTCTCCGATGTCCCCATTCGCAAGACCTCAACGCAGTGCCGCCACACGATGGAGAAGCTCTACCAACTCTACAAAAGCAGCAATCTCTCTCATATCCCTACCCGTCAATCGCTTCATATCCTCCATCAGAGTGTACTGAAATTGAAGGTGGAGTGGGTTTGGAGGTGGTGGCGGAAGATTTTATGTAGAGGTGGTGGTGGTTTCTAATCTATTTACATCTGAAATCCTAGCCAGGTTAGAAAATGACTTGACGGTGCGTCTTATTTCGTATGAATTTTTTAATTTTTCAACTTTTAATACGTTCACCTAGATAGACAACCTAGGTTTGCAGATGCATTCAAGAGTTATAGTGGTGCTCTCTACTGAAGGATGTTAATTTTGATTGGGCTATCTCATAATCTTAATTAGAACTGTAATTTTTGATACTCAACTACACAAAATAGAAGGTAAAATCGATATTTCTTTTCAATACTCTTTTATCTCTATTTCATGTCATTTATATCTCGAGAAATATAATAAATCTTTTTGAGGTGGTGGAGGTGGCGGTGAGACGGGATGGTTAGGAAGTAGAGCGATTTGGAGGCTGGGGTGCTGATGGGATGGAGGTGGTGTGGTGGGAGTAGGTCCATGGTGGAATGTGTAGGATAAAGAGTGGTGGTTAATGGCTCCCAAACATGTGAAATTGTACATTTAAAGTATCGTAGTGATGTATTTTTCTAAACTTACAAACTAAGGAAAGTGGCCTATTTAATGTTAGAGAATGGGATCCATCTTCTTGGGCCCGATCAAGGTAAGGCCCATGTAAATATTTCTGTTTACTCCACATTAATTGTTATTTGGTAGTATCCCGAAAGGATTCCATAACTGTTCTTTGGTAACTTTCCATAATTCCATAATCAAAGGACTCTTGATCAATTGGGATTCCTTGGACAACGGTCTCTATAAATAAAGCCTCTATCGTTGTATTTTTTTTTCACATAATCCTGCGAGCAATAACAATTCTTTATAGAGAATATAATTATGACATTCATAGTTAGTCGATCCTTTATATATTTTTTCTTGCTTTTCTCAATCTATTTTACAATCACGCAAAATGATCCCTTTGAGTTTCTCAATAACTTTCAAGGTTCTAAAAACGGTGATCACGTGGAAGGACTTTATCGAGTCAAGAAGTATTTCAACGATTTTGGTTATCTCGATACTCTTGATGCTAACTACAAGGATGTATTCGACGATGCATTGGAGTCCGCGGTTAAAACATACCAACTCAATTACAACCTTGAAATTACTGGAATTTTAGATTCTCGTACAGTGTCATTTATGATGATGCCTCGATGCGGGTTACATGACGTTATCGATGGTACCAATGTTATGTATAGTGGTACCAACTCCGTGAATACTCCACAGTCTGCCATTATGGTTCGATGAAAAGAACTTTGCGTCCATATGATGATCAATGTATGGTACTAGAATAATTTCCTTTTTTTTTTTAAATTTTTGGCGTTACTTTTTACTAGAGGTTGGGTTTTGAAATTTTTTTTTTATATAGATAATAGAATATATAATTTGAAGACTTATGGTTTTCTCTTTTAGTTCAGATTGTCTATTTTTTAGCTCGTATTATTTCATGGATATTTGGACTAATTATAGTTTGTAAAACTGCAGTGAGATAAATAGTTTATCTCTTTTAGTTTATCATCAATCGAACTTCAAAATTTTGATTTGTCCTTAGACGAAAGGTCGTTTGAAGACAATCAAGAAAAATGGCAAGAAATCGAATCGAAACGAAACGGTAACTTGGAGCTGAATTTCTAAGATTATAAATCTTAAATTACACCTTTTGTCTTTGGAAATATGGGCAATAATTGGATTTTCGCTTATTTGGAACTTTTTAATAAACAGTTATTTTAATTATAATAAAATACAAACACCAGATGCAAAAACCTGTGTTTAAAACAACCCTCGAGAGAAAACTATGTATAGCAGAGATTGCTCAATAATGTTTTTGATAAAAGTATTTGTAGATTTTGATAAAATTTGTGATTAAAATTAATTGTTCACTTTTAACAACGTTTTCAATTAAACTAAGCAAGCATTAAGAATCAGAAATCAATCGTAATTCCAAATGCGAAATTAACGCCATCACGTGACCAGGTGGTAACGTTTGGAAGATAAATTCTCACTATTTCTTGTCAATAAATTAATTTCATCAATTTGGGAATCGATGACCAATTGGTGTAACGTAGAAATAAATTAAAATTTAGTGACCCAATTAAACCAAAGGTTTGATGACTCGATCGAGACAATTTAAAATTTAATAGTCCAATTAAAATTTGGACAAAATCATATTACACAAATTAAAGTTGAATTTCTAAAAACGCCAACTATATGTCCCCCATATAGCCTCCATTAAATTAAATTTTATTTTTTTCTCTCCTATTTTCATTCATACAATTTTCCATAAAATAACATTATATGTACATCGAAAACTTTTCTTTCTTTTTCAATCACCCATTCTCCAAAAAAAAAAAAACATTATTCCAAAAATCAAAATCTCAAATAATGGGGGCCAAACGGGGGGCTAAATGAAATGTAGGAAATTAATATATCCACGGTTAAAAAAACATTAACTTCCATTTTGTGTTTTCAAAACTAATGTCAATGTTTTGAGTTTTTCGACTATTTTGAAAAGACTATTTCCAATTTTTCTTTTTCAAATAGTATTATTCGATACAAATTTTATTCGTTGGTTGATGCTTTTCTCTAGAAGTAAATAATTTATTCTTCTTTTTGTAAAATCTTTACAAATAAATATATTAATGGTGAGAACTTTAGTATTTCTTATTGCTAAAGAATATGTTACGGATAATATATACTCTAGGAGCTAGGAAAAGAATGAAGAATATAGTCCAACTACACATCCAAGTCCCACACCAATACACTAAAATCCTACAGCAACACAATCAAAATCTAATAGCCCTTATCCAAATATTGAAATACAAGCTATTTATAAAGGAACATTAGCTAAAATCGTGATTCCATAATAAGCAGATCTAACTACTTTCCACTACATCCCTAAAGCGAGTTAATGGATATCTATAATTCTCAGCTTGCTAATTTTAGGTAGAAATTGCTCAATAGACAACCTTTGGTTCGGAAAGCACACCGCTAACTAGTCGTCGATTATGACTAATGATGTGCACATAAGGACAATCACTAATTTCTTCTTGATGAAATGTTTGTCAACTTCCATGTATGGAGTTCTATCGTGTTGTACCTGCATTGTGAGAATCAAAATTTAGGCTGAACTTCTTGTATTATTCATCCAATTCATTATTTATTCAATATCCAACCCTAATCCTATTTGGAATAGAAAACGTAGACAATTCTATTCCCATATCAATTCCTAACTAAATAAGGATATAAGATAGATAGAATTCAAGTTGAAATAGATCTCCTATTCTAACTCTCTTCCTCAAGTTGATGCATATATATTACATATGCCTAACTTGAATAATGATGTATAGTAGAATGTGATAAGTTTATTTTGTATACTTAATTAGGCCTTTAAGTTAGATTATCTATTTGTTATTTTCATGAATTATGACTTGATTCTATGTGTATTATGTTTGTTAGATACAAATCGACATAAATGGCGGAATTGGAGAAAAATGGTGAAAAAGGGACTCAATTATAAGAGATCAAAGTTCAAGGACTAAAGTGCAAATACTTAAAAGTTGTATCGAACCTCACGATGAAGATCCGAGAGTTCTAGAGGTTAATTAGATGAGAAAAGAAGTCAAAAGGATAGAATATAGTCAAAGTATTATAATTCACACATCAATTTCCAGCAAAAAAAGTTATGCTCCCTATTTTTAGCCTCATATTAAGACCCATATTTGGAATAGTAAACGTTTGAATTGGAAAATTTCCATTTCTACAATAACTATAGCCTTTTGAGTTAACTTTCTAACGCACTTTGAATCACCTTAATCAAATATCGAAAGAAAAAATTATGACAAAAATACTGACAGCTACTCAGACGCATAACCATGTGATCACAAGGTGTACCTACAGGCCTCCCGAAGCTAAATTTCATGTATCATGCGATCGCACCGACTATAACCATGTGATCACATGGCTTTTTGGCTGAATAGATTTTCTTTCTTTTTTCTTTTGTTGACTCTTTACGGTATTTACTTTTAGCATTCTATATAATGGAGAATTCGTCTACAACGTAAAGGACCGAGTTTTTATCATAGAATTGAGGCCAGCAAGAGGCGAACAAGAGATTCCACAACAAGATTTGAAGTTCCATAACTCGAACGAAGATTGAAGTGTAAGAAATCAACCTTTTGAGTTCTACACTATTTCTTTGTCTCAGATGATGCCTTTTCATATCTTTTGTGTAATTTTAATATAATAATGCTAGGTTAAATCTCGTGTATGGGATGAATGATGAAATCTATTGATTGCCTTTTTAATTCAAAAAATTGAGTAATTTTAGTTAATTCTTGTGTTCTTGATTAATTATGCATGAACTTATTGTATTTGTTTGAATGCTTGATGATCACCATTTAGACAATTAGTTGCTTATTTGTAGTATTGGAAGACTCATAATAACTAGAACACTACGTATTTGACACATGGGAAATATGTGTTAGGAACAACATTTATGGCATGTGTAGTCTTATTTGATAATTGTGAGATTAAATACTTTATTTGCATATGAATTCCGACTAGGAATATAATCAGGTCATGCTTAGGATATGTTTAATATATTTTGGAAAAGAATATTAGATATTGATGGATTATCTATTGTCACGAACATTTGTTGAACACTAACTTATATGATTTGAGAATTGAAAATAGAGATCAATAGGTAAATTCCGAAATTCAATACATTTATTATATTATTTGATAGGAACAAATTTTTTGAAGTATTTTTAGCTTAATTAGGATAATTACAAAACAAACACTCTTTTGTATAACAAACAACGAACGTGACACAAACTAGTGAACTATAGTTAGCAATTATTCTTCGTGGGACGATAATTCAACTTATCATATTATTACTTGTCAACAATCCCATACGCTAGTGGGTTTTGTTCGAACAGAATGGTCCACCAGCAACTCAATAATCCCGTAGAACAATACTCTTATGCACTACAGAAGCCTCACACACAAACAACATGCACGAGGGTGAGAAATCTTCTAGCACAACAGAGACTAGGGGGTTGAAAAAATGATCGGACCAAGCCCGAATCGAACGGTCCGGTTCAGTTCTACAAAAAAGATTAATGGTTTTAATTCTTCGAATCGAGAACCATTTGGTTCTATAACCAGAACCGAGAACCAAACTTAATATATATATATATAAGTTTTACAAATTAATAAATCACAATTCACACCAATAAATTAAAAATCAACTCTTAATAGGAGGGCAAAAAATCATTTTAGAGACACGATCATTTCTGTTTCACTAGTGGAAACCCTAATTCCATAGTCAATTTCCTTTTTCTCCTTTCTAATTAACATCATTGAAAGCAAAGAAGACTAATAATCCCGAATCGTAAGTGGAATTGTTGTGCACTTGATATTTCTATTTCTTTGATTTTCATTTAGATGATGGCGTCACAGGAGATTAAAACTTCACTGACTATCGATTTTCAATTGATTTCCATTTGTTTTTTAATTCTGTTTCTTTGCTTTCTTAATAAACCCCTGTTTTGTGTTTCTTTCCCTTTTTTCACTCCTATATCGTTAACTGAAATTTTTCCCTTTCTATTTGGTAATTTAAATGGATTCAGATGACAGAAAGATCGGATGTATGGGTACATTTCATCAAGTTATCGGGAGGGAACATTGCAAATGCACTTAATGTAAGAAAGTTTTCATGTGTAATGGAACTTCTACTTTACAACAGCACTTAAAAACTTATTTTACTTATAAATGCACAAAGACATATGACAAGCAAACAATTTTAAAACAACAAAAAATTGATGATTGTAATTGATCTAATGGTAAGGGTGCCATATGACATATTATAGTATTATTATTTGATAAAAATAAGTATAGTAAAGCATTGGTTAGGATGGTGATTATCGATGGATTGTTTATTTCCTTTGTGGAGGGTAAGTGTTTCAAGACATTTGTACAATAACTTGACCTAAAACTTGTGATTCCTGTCGTTGAACTACCGAATAAAAGAGTCCTTAAGGGATAAATTTATCAAAAATGGACAAAACATTGTTGAACTTCAATTCAAAATATCAATTACATGGTAATCACTACATACTTTATTAATTGAGATTACATATGATATCGAACTTTTTCGTTGTTCCAAATCATGAAGGTGAGACAATTGGGAAACATAGGAATATAGCATGTAGGTGTACTACCGTGGACAATGCAAATACAAATGATGCTGTAATCATTTATGTGAAAACCAAATTGAAGAATTGGAAACCCACTGGTATGATTTTAGGTATCTTATTTGCATTTTCGTTATTCTGTACACAGTTAATTTAATTGTTAATGAGAGGTTTAAAGATTTCAATGTATCAATTGCAAATTTTACAATGCGGTCAAGTATTTTAGATCATCTCCTTCCCAATTGATGAAATTTAAATGTTGTATAGAGAGAAGATAAAATGCAAACAACTTCTTGTTAAAGATGTACCTACTCGATGGAATTTAACATTTTTAATGTTTGATAATCCATTGAAATTTGAGAAAGCATTATGGAGGAAGAGGATGGACATTATTACAAATATTTTGATGAACGTGAAGGTAGAAAAGAAAGAGATGTTGAATTCCATCAAGTAGTACATCCAAAACAAGTTGTATGCATTCTATCTTCTCCCTCTCAATACAACATCTAAATTTCATCAATTGAGAAGAAGATAATCGAAAATACTTGATCGCATTGCAAATGCTTGTTATTGATGCATTGAAATCTTTCAACCCCTTACTAACAATTAGTTTGACTGTGTGCAGAACAACGAACATGTAAATTAGAGCCACCTAAAATCATACCATGAGTTTTCCAATTTTTTAATTTGGTTTTAACAAAATTGGTTGTAGCATCATTTGTCTTTGCATAGTCCACAATAATATTATCTACATGCTCTAATCCCCATTTAAGCAAACAATTTTCAATTCCCAACTATCTCTCCTTTATGATTTGGAACAAAAGAAAAATTCAATATCCTCTTATGTAATTTCCAATCTCTAAAGTGTGTTGTGATTACCATGTAATTGATATTTTGAATTGAGGTCTGACAATCCACGGTTAAATAAATCATTTGCCTATTTTTGATAAATTTATCCTTCAAGGATTCTTTTCTTTCACGGAAGAGATGATAGAGATGAAGCATCTCTCTAGAAATAGTTCTACGACTATGAACCATAAATTTGGGCAAAGTTCTTGCACAAATGCCTTGAACCCTCACGCTCCACAAACGGAAAAAAAAATCATCAATAATCACCATCCTATCCAATGTTTTTCGACACTTATTTTTATCACATTCTGATGCCATAATATGTTATGTAACACCCTTAACATTAGGTCTATTACAATCATCAATTTTTTGTTATTTTAAAAACATTTGCTTGTCATCAGTCTTAGTGAATTTATAAGCAAAACAAGTTTTTAAGTGCTTTCGTAAGGTAATTGCATTTTGTAGTCCTCTCTCCTGATAACTTGGTTAAATGTGCCCATACGTCTGACCTCTTTGTAGGCTACTTTACAACTACTTTTACATCATAATCCATCGAAATTATCAAATAAAAGGGCAAAATGTCAGTTAATGACAGAAGAGTAAAAAAAATAAATAAATAATAGAAAGTGACACAAAACAAGGGCTTATTTAGAAAGCAAAGAAAGGAAATTAAAAAAAGTGGAAATCAATTGAAAATCAAGTCAGTAAAGTTACGATCTTAAAAGAAAAAAAAAAGTTAGTAAAGTTCCAATCTCGTGTAATGCCATCATCTAATTGAAAATCAAAGAAATGGAAAGATCAAACACATTCAACAATTTCACTTACCAATCAGGATTACTAGTCTTCGTTGCTTATAGCGACATTAATTGAAAAGGAGACAAAAGAAATGAATATAGTATTAAGGTCTCCACTAGTGAGAAATGATTGTGTTTTCAGAATAACATTTTTGTCCTCCTTCTAAAAGTTAGATTTTTAATTTATTGCTGTGAATTTTGATTCATTAATTTGTAAAAAATAAATATATAAAAAATTACAAATTAAGTTTGATTCTTCTGGTCTTGGACCAGAACTGAACCAGAACCAGAACCTAAACCAAATGGTTCTTGATTTGAAGAACCAAAACCATTAATTTTTTATTTTTTTTTGTAAAATCAAATCGAACCACTTGGTTAGGTTCGATTCTGGTTTGGTCCGATCATTTTGTCCATCCCTACTCTTAACAAAACTTTGTATTCTTAATTTAAGGTTGCACCTATTTCTAAGCTTCATCATGAACTAAGAAACTTCAAGTGTTATTCAAATACCCGATTTTGGGGAAACTTGGACTACATTTTAAAGGTTAAAAATACTATTCTCATCCAATGTACATCATCATTCACTTTTAATGATGAAACTTTTTATTGTTCCAAGCTAGCGACTGAATTTTTTTCTTTTTTTTGTTTCAATTTAGGTATTGTTTGACTTTTGTGTTCTTGATTAAGAGAAACACTCGATTAAGAAATAATGACATGGCTAATGGAAATGATGACATGGCATGAAAATTTTGTTTGCATTATTTTACCATCCCACCAGACAAAATAATTGACAAGTCATATCTTTCATTTTTTCTTTATAAAGAACATTTCAAAAGCATAACTTGTCCAACAATAAAAGTTTTTACCCTAGCTTAGCTAGATGATGAAAATAATGCACTAACAATTTATTCATGTCAACCATCATTACTGTTAGCCAACAAATTTTGCTAATTTAAAAAGACGGATAACTAAACTGAAATGCAAAGGAAAGTTCATTATCCGACTTAGAACAAGCTTAGCGCCTGTTTGACGGCCTTTTTTTGCTGGAAAACAATTTTTTGTACTGTGGAAGTGGGCCATTATGTGATAATGTACAGTCTTATCACTGAGCCATCATGTAGAACAATTGACCTTTTTTGAATGCAAATTCGTAAGATCCCAAAACTACCCACCAACTTCTGTCACAGTATCGAAAAAAATGGCAATGTTGTAATTACGAGTTGGTTCTTTGAGGGCATAAATGGAAATCATTTTTCAACGGGTGTAAGTGCTGTACAACAAATTAAATTCTGTCAGGTGGGCGGGTAATTTTCAATTAATATACAACTGTTCAATAAATTGAGAACACTTCCAAATGCCAAATTAAAGGCTGTTAAATAGAGGTTAAATTGGGTGATGAGAGTGAAACAATGTACAAAATTGGGTGATGAGAGTGAAACAATGTACAAGCTGGGTTGCTAACAGTATCAATAGAGTTTGATTGATTTCTTGCAAGGATATTTAAAAATATTTGTCACTTCACTTCTAAAATATCATTAAAATAAGGGAAAATTGCAGCAGCGGTCCCAAACCTTTTCGTTTTTTGCAGACTTTACCATAACCTTTATTTTGTGTAAGCAGAGACCCCAAACCTTTCAAAAATATGCACCGGAGGTCCAAATTTTAACTGTTAGCTGACCAAACAAATTGATTTTGACCAATTTTAGTAAGGGTGAAATGGTAACTTTGTATTTTATATTTTTCCAAATATTATTAACAATTAAAATAACAATTAAACTAAAAACAAAAAAGAAAATGTGCCCATGTTCATGGTCATCAATCATCCTTAACCGCATAGAAACAATACCAGCAAACTGCATCTTCGAACACAGCCACTATGCGACTTTCAGATGGCTTTTCCGACACTAGTGGTGGGACCCATGATCGTGGAAAACCACCACAAGCACCTACTCTTCATGGTGNAAAATAACAATTAAACTAAAAACAAAAAAGAAAATGTGCCCATGTTCATGGTCATCAATCATCCTTAACCGCATAGAAACAATACCAGCAAACTGCATCTTCGAACACAGCCACTATGCGACTTTCAGATGGCTTTTCCGACACTAGTGGTGGGACCCATGATCGTGGAAAACCACCACAAGCACCTACTCTTCATGGTGCGTCCAATGAACATATGGGTCTTCACCAATTTGACCTAGGTCGGATTTTATGGGCTACTCTTTTGGCCTTAACCCTAATGAAGATCTCAGTTGAAGCAGAGCTAATTTTTATATTGTGGTGGTAGCGATTTACTATGGTGGTGGTACCGGCACAGAGGAGGATGCCGGGAGTGTGCTGGCGATGGTGGCTAGTCTTTTCTTTTCTTTTTAATTGTTTTAGGTTAAATATGCAAAGTTACCATTTTGCCCTTGCTAGAATTGGTCAAAATCAATTTGCTTGGTCAACTAACGGTCAAATGGACGGAAACCATCCGTTTGGACCTCCGGTGCATATTTTTTAAAGGTCTGGGACCTCCGCTAGCACAAAACAAAGGTTAGGGTAAAGTTTGCGAATAACAAAAAGGTTTGGGACCGCTGCTACAATTTTCCTTTAAAATAACTTTGATTAAGAATTAGTGAAGAATGGCACCACGAGCTAGATCTTTGATTCTTAAAATTCCTAATAGTAAATTTTGAGATAAAATTTCAGCAGTGTACCGTGTCCTTTAGCTTCCCTCTCCTATCAAGTTTAGTTGCGCTACGCTGAAATTATAGCAACGAATTATGGTTCTTAATTCCCGTGTCTCCCTATGTATGTTATGATTATGTACGGGGATTATCGTCACCTAAGTTCGGTTTCTAATCCCTTGTCTCCTTATAGACATTAAAAATTCTTAAATTTTAAATATGAATTACGATTTATGTGGCTCATTTATTTGGATTTTATCTCATTATTTATGATTTTTCCCCTTTTAGATAATTGAGGTTCGAGGCATTGAAATTTGATACTGGCCTCTGGTGGTATAATAAAGAGGAGATAATTTAGGAATTTTTAACAATAAATTTTATTATTAATAAAGAGTTATTTTTAATTATTGTAACTTTGGAGATAATTATCTTTTATGAAAATTCTATTTTTATGATACATATTTAACTACTCAAAGGGTAAGTTTTGGGTCGTTTCAGAGTTGGCCTTGCAGCTCTCGATAGCTCCATCAGCTTTGAACTTCATCTTGAAACCCAATTGTATTCTATTGCTCTCTTCCCTTGTGGTGGATGCTAAGATCCTCCTTTTACAATGCCTTTTTTTTTTCCAACTTGGATCCTTCCATTAGGGATCTTGTAAAGCACAACTTATGCTTTAGGAATACTAACACGAGAGAGATTAGTGGTAAAAATTCTACAAGATGAACAGAAATAGTGATAAGATATAAAACTAGACACGGGAGGTTGAGGGCATGTAATGGCAACAGGTGCATCACGATGAGTTTAATGAGTACTTATAGTTGGAACATGCATTCTCAGAGTAGAGACTTCAAAACAGTTGTCTAACTAAACCCGTTGGTAGCAAGATGGCCTTTATTACAGATCTCAACTCAAGTAAATGGAGGTTTCCAGTAGTTGTGGGAACATGCGGCTGTTTTAAGTTCTATTTTTATGGCCTCAACGTGAGTTTTTATATTTAAAGTATTCTGTAATGTGTGGAATGGTGGAAGAATTGAATCTTATTTTCCACAACCCTGTGTTGTTTTTTGAGGCTATTGAGCCTTGAAGCGCCAACGAACTTTTTTCTCTTTTATTTTGCTTAAATTCGTTACAAACAATTTCTGTTCATAACATTTGGTATCAAAGCTAGACATGGATAAATTGCTAGATCAACGTAGAACGTTTAAAGGAGGAATTGGAAATTATATCTAACTCCACTACACAATGAAAGAGCTCTTTGACATATTAGGTTCCAAATTGCCATTTTTTTCAATTGACAGATATGTTGATCGGGCAACCGAAAATTAGAGGAACTAGATGCATGAAAGACAATGGAATTTGCTGCAGAACAAAATTCCAGTAAAACGTCTTCTTCAATGCTGGTAGAACATCATTGCAACGTTGTTGAAATTCACAAGGTGAAAAAAGCCAAAAGAGGCGCAACAAAAATTGCAACTTTGGGGGAACGAAAGATTGTTATGATTCTCTCAACAGGTGCCTTGGGGTCGTGAGAGAAAGTAACGAAGAAGGAAAAACTTTGCAGCCATTTACTTTGAAAGACTTTGCCATCAAGAATTACTGTAGTTGGTGGAGCAGGAAGCGAAGAATAAAATTAAATCATTGGAGAATCTACAGCAAATATTTATTTCCATTTTATAATTTCTCACCATCGGTAACGAAGAATGAAAAAAAAATCACTACAAAATTCACCCCTGAGGACAATGGTGTCTTTAAGGGGATGGAATGATACGGATCTCAACTTAAGCACCCGAAGCATTCAAACAGTTGGCTATGTTTGAAAGATACCCTTGAGGACAATTGTGTCTGATACGGATCTCAACTTAAGCACCCGGAGCATTCAAACAGTTGGCTATGTTTGAAAGGTATAATCAAGTATTTAGTTGTTTTCTTTTTATGAGAAAAGGCATAAGCCTCACATAAACCAAAAATTTAAAAAAATTATTGAAATGCAAAATAAGCTCATAGTATAACAATTTAAAGCTTGCAAACAAACAAAAAAAATCTTTAAAGAAACTATTATTTAGCTGGTGGGAGCAATGGACATTCTGAAATTAGGATTATTCCCAAAATGCCTCACACAACTGAGGAATATGTCTCAAAAAACAGCCCCATGATCCCACAAACTAAGGAAATAAAATGGTTGGGCAAACCTTCTACAAAAAGCACTTGGATTACTAACTAGAGCTAAAACATGTGATCATGCAATCCATAAGTATGATATCTTATATATCCATCTTGGACTATTATTCTCAGATTAAGTTTCATTGAACTCCTCAATTTAATATTTCTTTTAGGTTCAAACTACAATTAGGATGTTATATTAATTTTTTTTTCTACATACATTTGAATATCCTACAAGCAGACAACGTTTGTTCTAAGAAAAATAACAATTGAACACATTGTCAAGTCCAGAAAGTTTGTTCCATTGAGTTCAAGTCAAAAGCATTAAATCTCTTCTGTTTTCCCAATCTCTCGTATTATTTGCCAATTAAAGCTTCTTTTTCATTTTTTTCCTTTCTTATTAATTAAAACCATTTGACAGTTAAAAATTGTTCTCATTACTTTTAGGGTTATCTTGGAAATGTTAACAAATCTTAACCAGTCATGAGTTGACTTTTGCCATGTATATCAAATATATTTAAAGTCGGTAATGTAGGAGGCAATATCTGCGATTTTTTCTTTTTCTTTTTCAATAATCCTTTTGGCTTTACAATCAATCCCATGACTCTAAAGAATACAAGCTAATTTGTTGAAACTGAGACTCTTCCTTGATAAAATCTATACTTTTCATTTTTATTGCTAGCTGAAAAGTGGATCACCCTTTCATCTTTTGCTTAATTTTATTCTACAATTCAGCCTATCTGTTCAGTACATCAAAGATCAAACTCTCAGCACGCTTAAAGAGTCTTGAGCAAAAGTTGCACCAAATCCGAAGCTTCATCACAAACTTAGAAAATTTAAGTTTGATTCAAATACCAAATTTAAATTTGATGGATTGATTGCAAGGATCCATAAATCAGAACACTGGTTACTTCACATAGACAAAATATCACCGGATAATTCTGCTTCAGAATGTGTGAAAAATAGCAGGACATGCTAGTCCTTTGATTTTTGAAATTTTTAACAAGAGTAAGTTTTGAGAAAGAATTTCATTTTCAGCAAAGTGCAAGTGTGATGTTCTCGAGTTTCCCTTTCCCTTCAATATTTTGTGTCGTATGCAGCCTTATAGGTTAAGAGATCCTTGCTTTCGTTAGGCATCTAATCAACTGGTTTCCTAAATAAGACTACCTTTCAACTTAATAAGGATAATTCATCCCCTAATCAAGAACCAATTAATGAGCTTGATTAGCATGATTATTCCCGTAGTCAAGAAAAATCGAGGTTAAACCAAGAAAGTTTGTTATTTAATAGACTCAATCTGGTCCAATCCCTAATTTGGCCCGTTCAAAAGGAACCCAAGATTAAATTGGCTTGCTTTGTTTTAGGCTCCAGGCTTGCTTTTTGATTAGTACTAGTTATTCTATTTCCATCAAATCTTCATTAATTCAACAGTGATAAGATCCCCTGACAACTTCATGTATGGTTTCGAGATGCGCATGCTATGAGTTAAAAGATTCCTAACTTTGGAAGCCCGACTATTGGGAAGAATATTGTAGATATGACCAACTTCATCTTGGAAACGATAAATGCATTGAACTATCTTATCTTTACACCTCTTCTATTTGTATGCCAACTTATTCCCTTATGTCAATCGCATACAGGTTGGAAATTCATGTAGATGAAGGAGGGTAGAAACAATCTTAAGAGTTTGATAGATTTCCCAAGAGGTGTTCGTACCAACCACAAGAGATTACTGTGCTCATCAAGGACTATTCTGATAACACCTACTTCTGAGTGAAGGAGATGTAGATTTATATGGGCAAATATCATGTATTTCTGCCATCAACTAATCAAAGTAAATTTAGTCTTACATAACAGAAATAAGAATTTGTTAATTGGAGATGACAAAATAATTAGCAATGTTTAAAGGGGACAGGGAATTAGGGGAAGCAAAATGTGGAAAGGGTAGCAGTACAAAGGAGGTAGAAATCAGTGATAAAGAAGTAAAACAGCTAGGTTTAGCTGAAATCATGTACCAATAAACCCAGAATTCAAGCAAACAACTGCAAATGGATTAGTTTGTTCAACACAATCCATTCAACATTGTACCTAAGCTGATACAGTGCATGGCTGTGTTTTTTTAGACTGATAGATGTATAACTTGAAATGCAATTCTAAGAAGTCGAAGGAATGAGAAGGAGAAAATAAGATGTAGTACAATTAATATTAATATTTTGATTAGTTGTTAGCATTATCAGTGTGATATATTCAGATCAAAGATAAAGCAATTGAACTTACAAACAAGCCCCGTGTTGTCAATGCCATATCTGTTACAAGCTTCAAAATCCTTGAGATCCACGCAATCTTCCACTCTTTTGCTGCATTCCACTCCAATGTTATTGACCATAGCACTCATACCGAAATCATTATATCTTTGTAAATATGAAAGCGGTTATTTGAACTCAACTATAGCTAAGGTCAATTGCAAAAGTTTTCTTAATCACTAACATTTGATTTCATACAAACAATCCAAAATGAAGGTTAGGAACAATTATATAAAATGCTAAACATGCTGATGTATGTAAAACGTAAAAATAGAAGAATGAAAACATAGAAAACAGTGACAAATGATGCCACAGCTAGACATGGATTACCAATTTTCCTACACACAAATTATGATTTCAAATAATTCTAATTCCAAAATGAAATAAGGGTGCCAGGTGTGTTTGGCATAGACGGTTTAAGAAATTGAGTATAAAATTAGAATGGACAGTACTAGGGTGGATCAATGTGAAAAGTGATCATAATTTTTTTATTTAAAAAAAGAAAAGAAAAGCTATTTGCACTATGTTTCTTATCCGGGCCTAAAACTATCTCCTCTCCCCGTAAGAAACATAGTCCGAATAGCATTCTTTTAATAAAAAAATTTATGAGAACTTTTCACATTGATCCACACGAACTTGTACTATCCCCTCTAATTTTATACTTAATTCCAGGTATGATCTAACCCAGGGGGGCATAGGTAAAAGATTAAGGAGGAAAACAAAATGATTTTTCCCCATTTTATTGATGAAAAACCTTCAGGGAAAATTAGAACAATACGGCAAACAAAATAAGCAAATAGTTGCCAGTAATAGAGCAAATAGTTTATAGCATATACTCACTGTATAAGAAGCTTGGGAGCATTAGAAACAGGTAATATGTAACAGTAACAAGCATCTCTGAAGCTATTGGACACAGAATCTGAATTTTCTTCAACTAGATCGTCATTATTCACTCGATAGCACGGTATCAAATTAAACCCAATTCTCGTTTTTCTAGATATCTGATTCAAACCGATTTCGGACTGATTTTCTGCAAAATCAATCAAAAGATCAAGATTTATGTTCCATAAGTACAAATAGAAGCGTGCAATATATGCATTTCAATATAAATTGCAACTACCAGAATCAGATGACGGACGGTGAAGAAGGGCCCGGCGGAGGATTTTCCAGCGCAATGAAGGTTTTGAAGTGAGATCTGTGCTATTGGACATCATTGCTGCGTTCCTGTCTGGCATCTCTTATTGGAGTTGATAAATATTGAGAGAATCTGATAATGCGTGTATTATATATGGGATCTCCAAAGCTATTGGAAATCTAGCAAGTAGATCCTTAACCTATGACTTTCGTGGCAGCACTACAACTAAGAATGTGGGATGGCAACGGGATATTTTTCACTCTCCATCCCATATTTTTGTAATCTTACCCAAATCTCATACCCGAATAAAACAGAACAAGATGGGTTCGAGACGGAACCGAGATGGGAAACTCTTTTGATTATTTATTTATTTTATTTTTTGCTTTTATTTATTTTACATATCTTTTATTAGTAAATATTATTACCTTTTTATCAATTTGTTAAAAGCAATTTATGGTTTCTTTAAAAATGATGATAAATATATTGTTTTTATTTGATAAAAAACTTAAATTTAAAATTAACTTTAAACGGGGTGGATAGGGGACGTGGATTTTGTTTTTCGTACCCGTCCCATATCAGCTTCGGAGCAATGACCATCGTCTCGTCCCCATCCTGTTTACCCAGTTAGGCGGGTAATCCTTGACCTATTTGGGGGCTTAGGAAAGAGCTTGAGGAGGCTCGGGAAAGAGCTATTGAGGAATTTAAGAAGTCCTAAAAATTCATGGCCTTGAAGGGACAGTATGCCTTGGGGTTCGTACCAGTATGTCTTCAAAAGACGAGGGCACTCCTCAGAGCCAGAATGCCCAATATCCAACCTATTGACCTTCAGCCAAACTAGGAGGTTACAAATGACTTCGAGCTTTCATCTTTGAAGGGAACAATGGTCGAGGATGGGATTGAAGATAAAGATAAGAAAGAAGTGAAAGGGCCCCCGAACAATGAAGACCTGGAATAAGCTCCTGACCCTGAACTCTTTTTGTATTAATTTTAACATTTCAAAACAATGAAGTTTTCTCGACCTATTGATGTTACACATGCTCGATGTTTATTAATTGGGTTTCTTAACCTTTTTTTTTAATGCCAAACATATAGTTCGACCATTAGGGATCGAGGAATGTGTCCAGCTAAGAGACCATTCCATACTAAGGCCGACCTATTCGAAAAATTGTTTATATGACAAGTAACGGACGCGAGCATAAAATAAGTTTCATGTTCGAACATATTAAAACTTTAGAGAGAAGTTCCATACTAGAGCATTTTAAAACTTTTAGAAATAAATGTTCATCTTGCGCAACCTAAAGAATCAAACAAGCTTGAGCATGTTGAGTGTGTTTAGTCAAAGTAATGGGGATGATCATTGCAAAAGGACAGACGAGAGTAGTGAGCTCGAAGTATAAATTTTTACAAGCTTACAATATTGATGCTCGAGATTTCTAGGCAGGGAAAATGCATTAGTTGCACGGAGCAAAACTTTTAGGTGCTTGTACGGGACAAGACTTTGAGGTGCTTTCATGGGGACAAGACTTTGAGGTGAGCTGATAGTACTCATTATGACCTCGGGTGAGAACATAATCCACTTGTACCTCACTGATGTAAATGCTCGGCTCCAGGGGTGTCAATTTCACTGTTGACGTTGGCACAGAATTCCCGAACAAGTCCTTCATATACAGGGTGTGGTCTTCCCACTACTTTTTTCCATTTACAATTCCGCACTAATGTCACAATCTCAAACCCCAGGAAGTCTTCTAGTTTAACCGACCTCTTTACCAGTAATGCCCAATGGCTGATGATATCGGAGTATCTAGATATGGATTCTGGGTTCAAAAACCCTCTTATACCTCCGTTCGGTCCCCGGGTACGAATAGTACCAGAAGTGGAGGCAAATTTCTCCTTTCCTTTAGTAGTTTGCTTAGGAGGCATCTTGTAGGCACAAACAAAATCGAAAGTATTAGCCCCTCCATGATGCATAAAAGAATGATATTTCACCTGAAAATAAGTTAATAGCACGAGTGACTAACCCTCCTAAACTTGTGGCAAAGGCATGTATACAACACTTTACTTAAGGAATTCAAGTAACGAAACCAAACAAAGTAAAAATGGATGTAAATGATGCCATGCTCGGAGAAATATGGAATGAAGTATGGATATTATCCCAAGTGAGACTCACAAACCCAAAATCAATGCAAAGAAATGAAATTTTTTATATTTGAAACCATGATTAAAGGAGCAAGTTCGCCTCCGGGTATCAGCGAGAATAATTGAAATTTTCCCAAGCGATCTTCGGGCATATGAAAGAGGAAATAGTGATCTTACTCATGGTCAAATTTGATGTTAAAAGGACTTCGTTTGGGTTAGCAAATTGAGCGACGGAGTAAGGGATGTGAAGTGTGTGCGCCTAACAATGTCATCCAAAACACATATCAACAATGTCAAGTGCTAAACTAAACCTAATTCACAACAAATGTTCACATATGCAATTTATCAAACACATTGCAAGCATTATATTTTTCCATAAAACTTCCAAGACCTTGGTTTTAATCAAGCCATAATTTTCTCAATTCAACTCAAAATCATAAACTCCATCATCTACCTAATTCCCTTACTCCATCTCAAGCATTCAATGTTTTCTCAAATCATCAAGTAAGAACTTCCATAGAATGAAGGCAAGAAAATTTAATTACGTACCTTTGAGTTTTCTTTGATGTTGAAGATCGATGAATGGAAGATGAATATGTGAATTTGCTTTGATGTCTGATAAGTGCCGTATGTGTGAATTGAGAATGAGTGGGTGTTTTTGTGTTTGAGAGATGGTGGAGTTGTGGTGTGTTCATGTGTTGTGAAGAAGTGGAGCTGTGGTTCGTGTACGTGGGTATTTAAAATTGCACTTTGGTTCGACTTTACTCTATGCAACCGCAAAGAGCAAGAGGATGCGGTCGTATAGAACAAAAATTCAGGGCAAATTTAGGCCACGATGCTCTATATGAGATCGCAAGCCAAGTAGTACTATGCGTCGCATAAACTACCAGCTTGCATATTTTTGCCTGTTTCAAATATGTATCGTTCGATCATCCATGGCCTCATAGATATCGAATTTTGTGCCAATGAGGTGATGAGTGTATGAAACATGGAAAAATTGTTAAATTGACTCATTTCCCCCAAAAACATGTTTTTGGTAATATTTTTCGAAAATCTTGTTTTTCTAGTCATATTTCACGTCGATTTTCCACAGCCCCCGAAACTTGTCAAAACATGTTGCACACTGTATGGGGGTGTGTATATGTTATGAAATTGGTTCCAAAACCACTTTTAAACCAAAGAACACTTGACAATCTAGAAAAACTTGAAAATGAACTTATTAGCTCAAAATGCTTGATTTTCACGCCGAATCAACTAAGTAGCATTCCATACCTCCAAACTCATGCACAACACAGACGATGAATGACCGATTATTGCTAAAAAAATAATCACAAACATAAAATTCCTAATCTAATGCATAAAATAGAATAAATAAAAGGGAAGAAACGTTGGATTGCCTCCCAACAAGCGCTTGTTTATAGTCAATAACTCAACTTTATGGCAATTGATTCACTTTGGTGTTTGAAGATGAAAGTAGACTTTTCTTATGAGAATTCACCGCTCTAGTAGGGCTTTGACCGCTGTCCATTGACTTTAAATGTCCCTTGCTGTCATGAGTGATCTCCATAGTGGAAATATCTTGATAATTGTGTATGGACTTGATCACCTTGAATTTTATAACAGTACTTATTGGCCCACCTCAAACTTTCTTCTTTGAATATGCATGTCATGCCACTTTTTGGTGTGCTCCTTATAGAGTTTTACATTCTCGTAGGCTTCAATTCGGAACTCATCCATTTCATTTAACAGAAGTAATCTTTTTTCACTAGCTGCTTTCAAATCAAAATTTATGTTTTTGACCTCCCAGTAAGCACGGTGTTCCAATTCAACTGGCAAGTGCCACGCTTTTCCAAAAACTAAGCGATACGTAAACATGTATATAGGTGTTTTGAAAGCTGTTTTATAAGCCCACAACATGTCGTCTAGTTTCTTAGACCAATCTTTTCTTCAAGAACTCACCGTCACCTCAAGTATCCACTATAATTCTCAATTGGAGATTTCAACTTGTCCAATGGTGTGAGGGTGATAAGGAGTTGCTATACGGTGCCGGATGCAATATTTAGCCAATAAGGACTCTCGATTGCAAAAGTGTTTCCCCTCATCAGTTATGATAACTCTAGGTGTGCCATAATGGGTAAAAATGTACCTATTTAGAAATTAAATTACTACCTTAGCATCGTTGGTTGGCAATCCCACTGCTTCTACCCATTTGGAGACATAATCAACTGCAACTAGGAGGTACTGATTTTGAGAACGATAGAGGAAATGACCCCATAAAGTTAATCCCCCACACGCTAAAAAGCTCTACCTCTAGGATGCTATTTAATGGCATCTTGTTCCTTCTAAAGACATTTCCCGTGTGCCCCAGTCTGTCACACCTTTTCACGAATTCAAAAGCATCCCGAAAGAATGAAGGCCAATAGAACACAGACTGTAACACTTTAGCAGCCGTCTTTGATGCTCTAAAGTGTCTTGCATATGCAGATGAATGATACTGCTCTAGTATTTGAGATATTTCATCTTTAGGAACACATTGCGGAATAATTTGATCTGTCCCTCGCTTGTAGAGGATGTGATCTTTCTAAAAATAATATTTCAAGTCGAAAAGAATTTATTTCATAGATGACTTGAATAGTCCGGTGGGATGATATATTTGGCCCAATAGTTTACTAGATCCGCATACCAAGGTGCCTATTCCATACTAAAGATCTGCTCATCTAGAAAAATCTTACTGATCTCTACTGACTCCTTCTGCTCTTCAGCTCAAGTCGAGATAAGTGATCGACTGCCATATTTTTCCACCATATTTGTCCTACACTTCTTGTCCCTAATCTCTAAATCAAACTCTTGCAGAAGTAATACCCAACGATCAGTCTTGGTTTGACATTCTTCTTTGTCATCAAATTTTTTAAGGTGACATGATCGGTGTAGATTATGACCTTTGATCCAACAAGATATGATTAAAAAAGGCATAGACCAAAACTAGAAGATCTTTTCAGTGGTGGCATAGTTAATTTATGCGTCGTTTAAGGTTCTGCTAGCAAAGTTGATCACATGAAATATTTGTTCTTTGCATTCTCAATACGGTCCCAAGCGTAATTACTCACATCACACATTAATTCGAATAACAAACTCCAATCTGGTGCAATGATCTCAAGCTGAGGTCAATTTCTCTTTTAAAATGTTGAAAGCCAATAAACATTCTGCAGAGAAGTCAAAAGTGACATCTTTAGCTAGTAAGTTGCACAGAGGCTTTGTGATCTTTGAGAAATCTTGATGAAACGTTGATAAAACTCGGCATGCCCAAGGAAACTGTGAACACCCTTAACTAATGTAGTCGGTGGTAATTTCTCAAAAAACTGAACTTTTGCTTTGTCCACCTCTATCCTGTTAGCTGAAATGCATTGTCCCAATATAATACCCTTATGTACCATGAAGTGGCAATATTCACAGTTCAATACCAAATTTGTTTCCTTACATCGATGTAATACCAAACTCAGATGCTCCAAGCATTCATCAAAAGATGATCTAAACACTGAGAAGTCGTCCATGAAGATTTCTTTGAATTTCTCCACCATGTTAGAGAAAATCGCCATTATACAACGTTGAAAGGTAGCATGAACTTTGCACAAATAGAATAGCATCCTATGGTAAGCAAATGTACCATAAGAGCAAGTAAAAGTGGCATTCTCCTGATCATCAGGTGCTATTGGGATCTGATTATATCCAGAATATATGTTAAGGAAACAGTAATGTGAGTGCCCAGCCAGTATTTTTGAGATCTGATCGATAAATGGAAGGAAAAAGTGATCCTTCCAAGTAGTAGTGTTGAGTTTGTGATAATCATTTCAAACTCTCCATCCTATAACGGTCCTAGTTGGAATTAACTCATTCTTTTTATATTGGACCACCGTAATTCTACCCTTCTTCGGAAAGACTTGAACTGGGCTGATCGATGCACTATTTGATATTGGGTAGATGATACCTGCATCCAAGAATTTCAGTACCTCTACTCTGACTATCTCTATCATATTTGGATTAAGCCTTCGCTGACTATTTACACTCGATCGAAAATTCTCGTCGAGAATCTTATGCATGCACAATGAAGGATTGATAACTTTAATATCTGTAATGGACCATCCCGTGGTTGTCTTATTATCCCTGAGTACCTGTAGTAGCATGTCATCCTCCACCTTGCTGACTGAGTTTGAAATAATTACCGGCAGTGTATAAGACTCTCCCAAGTAAGCATATCAGAGATGATGTGGTAGTTGCTTGAGTTCCAATTTAGGAGGCTGCTAAATGGATGGTAATGGATTTGTAGGACCTGTCTCTAACTCTTCAAAATAACATTTACGCATGTATGGTGGATTGGTCTCCAAAAACCTTGCACATGCCTCGATCTCAAGAGAATCAGTATGAGTAGATTGAAAGTGTGCAATGCATGCCTCATATGTATCCGATAGGTTATGTAGCAAAAATGTGTCTTGGACCACCCTCGATCACATCTATCTAAAAGTAGCTGTCATATTCAATAGGGAATTTCATGGCCTTGAAGACACTGAAAGAAATCTTCTCTTTACCAAGTCTCGAAATAAGTCAACACTTCTGGACATCAATAAGAGCTCTCCATGTGGCTAAGAATGGTCGGCCCAATATCAGTGGAATATCCTTGTTCTCCTCCATGTCAAGAATGAGAAAATCTATTGAGAAGATGAATTTTTCACTTTAATCAATACATCTTCAATGATCCCTCGCGGATGAGTAAATGATCGATCAACTAGCTGAAAAGTTACCGTAGTTGCTTTAGCCTCTCCCAACCCTTGTTTCTTGAAAACAAAAAGTAGCATCAAATTAATACTTGCACATAAATCGTATAAATCTTTATCAAAATAGCAATCTCCAATAGTGCCTCGGCAAATGGGGTGTTAATGTGGAGTTTTTTGAAGACCTCAAGAAATTTCATGTATTATTGATCCAATTTATGTTTTTTTAGCCTCTGTAAAACTGGAATAGGAGGCCCGTGAGATTGATAGGAGTGGTTCCCCTAACCCATTGTGTATCTGAACTCTCCTTAGCTGATGCTTCTGTTGTCTTTTTAGTCTGTTCTGTATGTTCCTCATCTAAAGAAGGTACTGTTTCATTACTCGGAACCGGCCTCTTTACATGAATTTTCGATAATTGTACCCCGCTTCTAGTTGTTATTGCTTTTGCATGTTCCTTAGGGTTGATTTATGCATTGCTAGGTAATAAACCTGGTGCTCTGCTAGTCATAAAGAGTGCTATCTGTCCTACTTGAGTCTCTAGGATTTTAAAAGCAGCATTCTGATCTTGAAGAGTTGTTTCAGTCTTTTTCTTGGACTTATTATTAGCTTCCATGTATTGATTGTTTTCTCCATAAATTTCCCGAACATCTCTTCCAACTGAAAGTTCTTCTCATGTTGCTGAAACTAATCTTGCGGCCTATTGTGATTAGCCCAAGAAAAATTTGGGTGCTTACTCTAACCTGGGTTGTAAGTATCTGAATGTGGATTATTCTATTAACGTTGTCCTCATTGTACAAAATCCACTGTTTCCATTCATTGTGCTAGAACAGGACTCTGCTGTATTATGATCTACTCCACACTCTTCCTAACTTGGCTTTTTTGGCTTGTGCTACACGGCTATCTGTGATATGCTTTCCAATTTATGAAATAATGAGTCTACCTTCGTAGATAAAGATGAGTAAGCATTCATCTCGTATACACCCGGTACTTTCTTTTGAACTACTCATTCAGAAGCCCACATGGCTGAAGTTGTAGCCACTGTCTCGAATAACTTCAAAGCTTCATCAATTGTCTTTGTAAATAAGGAGCCGTTAGATGATGAATCCACCATGCTTTTGAATGATGGAAGCAATCCCTCATAAAAATATTGGACCTAGAGTCTTTTGCTAATACCGTGACAAGGACACTTTCGTAGCATGTTCTTGACCATGTTCCAAGCTTTATCAAAAGATTCTGATTTACTTTGATGGAAGATAGATATATCGTGCTTCAATTTTGCTATCTTGGTCATTGGGAAGAATTATTTGCAGAACATTTGGGCTAGATCATTCCACTTGTTGATACTGGCGATGGGTTGAGAATCTAACCACTCACGTGCTTTATCACGCAAAGTGTGTGGGAACAGCTTCAGTCTAATAGCATCATTTGAAATACCCTGATATCAAAAATGTTGACACGTCTCTAAGAAACGAGAGACGCGTGTATGAGGATTTTCTTCAGCTTTGCCAAAGGACTGAAGTCCATTTTGGAAAAAATGTATAACGTGGTCTTCAATTGGAAATTAGGCTGTCCAAAAGGAGGGTAAAGAT
This sequence comes from Fraxinus greggii, assembly GCA_903798315.1. Classification (NCBI taxonomy): domain Eukaryota; kingdom Viridiplantae; phylum Streptophyta; class Magnoliopsida; order Lamiales; family Oleaceae; genus Fraxinus; species Fraxinus greggii. Next base: position 27,671 of record CAIGRK010069965.1, read on the forward strand.
GCTGGATTGACTCTGAATGATCTGTGGTATCATGAAGTCCCCAACAAACATATATTCCTCATCAACAGCTTCCTCTACATTGACCTGAACTACTTTATTGTTTTGCCCGTTAGCCTTTTGTACTTGCTATTTTTAGCCTTTTTGTTGTACTGCTCTTGCTTCCCTTAGCCTACGATGAAAGGTGCATTCGATTTCTCGATCAGCTAGACTCAATTCACCATCAAACGACCTTTGCATACAATATCTAAAAGAGAAAAATAGTAGCACTTAGATAACTAAAATAAAATGAAATAAATAAATAACAAAAAATGTTCAAATTAGTGTCGAGGTAAAATCAAACCGAACTCAATCCCCTGCAACCACGCCAAAAACTTGTTCATGAAAGTATATTTCGAATTAAAACCACTGCATATATCTAGAAAGTCCAACTATTATATGCTAGTCAAGAGTATTATATATTACCATTTTACTGTCAAATAAACAAATGATTACATCCATTAATAAGTGTAAGTATTACGATCTCATTGTACTTGTTCACCAAAATATATTTCGAATTAAAACCACTGCAAGTGTGTGGTTTGTTATAAGTAATTGGGAAGATTTTGAATCTGAATGTCGTCTCACAGAGATTGATCTAGTTCAATTTTTATTATCTCGACCTTAACCGAAATAAGATCAATATGATGTGTTTACGATTGAATTATATCTAAATTAACCTATTTATGCAATTATGAGTGAATTGTCTAAATTAAATGCAAGTTAATTTGTTTTATTGAATGACAAACATAATAGGATCCCGAATTCCCATACAATAATCAATTTTAACCCTAGTTTTATACGTTGACAACACGATTGAATTTGACGAATCAATGTTCCTATTTTATTTATCAATCTCTCTCGAGTAATGTTAAACATACTTTTATATATGACTCAACTATATTTCTATGATTGATGCGAACATATAAAAATGCATAAACTTTTCTAAAGACTTAACGATTCACATAAGTTATAGCGGTATATTTCTATTTCCTTTCAGGCCATACAACAAATAATTTATATATGTCGAACATATTTTTCTTCTTTCGAATGCATAAAATAGGCCACCAAATTCCTACAACTAACGTGCACAATAATTGCGGAGAAAATAAAATCATATAACTTGTTCAATATCCAAAAATGTGTTTCAATGTCAAATATATAAAAGTAAAAATTAAAATGCATATCACATGGTTCATCGTTCCTCTAGTACATAAAAAACTAGCCTAGCATGTTATGAAGGAGAAAACAAAATGAATATTAAAGAATCAACATAACCTAATATAATTCTTGAATTGATTCTCAAATTGATTCTCGTGTTCTTGGATTTGATCTTCGTATTATTGGCTTCTTCTTTGCTGAAAAAGTCTCTTAGAATGTGTTATTCTTAGTTCTAGAGGTTTTAGGGTTTTAAAGTGCATCCCCAAACTTGTTTCTACAAGAGTTATATTAAAATAAGGAAACCAGATTTTTCCCTTTGAGAACGTAGTATGTGATCGCATAGTTCCACCAACTTCACTCTTGAGATTTGCTGAAGCCAACCATGCGACCACATAGTTTTTACACTATGAGACAGCATAGTTGAGCTTAAATTCTAACTAATGTGTTATAGTCCCCGAACTCCATTCTCTTGTTTTTTGACCTCTTTTCGTGTTTCTTCTTCTCCCAACACTTCATTCCTTCACTCAATTGGTCTTGACTCTTTCACATCCTTGTTTCTTCTTTCGGGTCATCTTTTGACTGTTTGCACTTTGATCTCTGAACTTTGATTTTCTTCCATTTTAGTCATTTTCCACTTCTTTTTCCTAATTCCACCATGGTCATCAATTTTATCCTACAAGACACAACTGATATAGAATTAAGCCATATTCTGAATAGTTACCAATAATTATCCATGTTTTATGGCCTAAATAAGTGTTTAAAACGCACTTATCGGCACTCAAAATCCGTATAAGTACTTTTCAAGAGTCGAGTACTTGAGCCATTAGGTTCATTTTGTATCATGCTCATTTCCTAAGTATAGTTTCTAGGGGCGGTTACTTCATAAGACCATGAATTATAAATAGTAACACAATGTACTTCAAACTGATTAGGATGAATGATCCTGACCTCAATGCCTATCATTCAATACTCGCGCTCCATTTCCTAGAATAAATTTGTAGAGAAAATGTGAATAATAATTCAGTAAGTAGAGGTATGTTCATGTGATATATTTTTTTTTGCCATGAAATTTAATTTAGTACGCCATTTCTATTAGTAAAACGTAAACCATAATTCTTCAATCTCGGGCATATCATCATAATTGTTTATCATTCTTGAATTCTTTTCTTGATCCAATTCACTTCAGTAACTTGGAAACTTGAGAATCATACACGATCATGGTCATGATTGGGATTGATCCGATCACTTCAATAACTTGTAACATGAGAATTATGGATGGTCATGATCATGATCGTGAGTGTGTGGTCATGGTCGTGTTTCTCATTG
>CAIGRK010069986.1:0-10728 GCA_903798315.1 Fraxinus greggii
TACTGTTTGCAGATGATTTAAGGAGGAAAAAGTACCCAACCTTGACATGGCTTCAAACTTGAAGTCTACCTCAATAGTAAGCTCCAAGGCTTTGAAGCCCTTTTTCTGAGGTGCTAAGCATGTCAGAGGAAAACTAGAATGCTTCAGCAAGAAACATGCCGAGAAAAGTTCAAAAAATGAGGACATTATCTCATGGCACTGGGAAGTTTGGGACAACCAATGTCTCGGCTGCCAAGCAAACCCTACCTCTCCTACCTGATGCAGGCTTCGTTTGATGTTGTTAAGGTCCAGAAAGTTAAAGTGGCCAGTGAAGATGGTGCGAAGAAGGTAGAGCAAACCTCCGAGACTGTGAAAAAGGCACCAGTGGCAAGGACCCTAGGAAAGACTGTAAGGTTCTTGGTTGGGAAAGATGAGGAGATTGCCTTATCAGCAATGGAGATGCTGCCACCTGAGGTCCAAGGTGCCACCACCAATTTCTACAAGTTTTGGACTGAAAGATGCCAAATTTATGTCTCTACCTACGATGCAGTGGATCTAACTGTGACCCTAGTGAGCCAAAGGGCCAAGGCTTTTGGGGTCGCCCTTGAATGTCTTGATTAATTCGCCTTTGTTTGACAATCAGGCGTCGTTTTTCATCTCCAAAATATATAGAATATAGAGATTTTTAGGTCAAAGGAGATTTCCCAAGTTTTTGATGGCTTAAGTTATAAATGGTGCAAAGATATCATATCAAAATTTATCGAAACAAGAAAAATGAAAGAAAATCTTTTCCAATCGAAAAGTTATGCGTACGCATAGCATAAGTTGAGTGTACACATAGTAGAATGATTTTAGATTTAGTCAACCTAAAATGGGATCTTGCGTACACATAGCTTCATATTTTTTGAGTCAATTGTGCAAATTGGTCCCTAAACTTTTCACAATACATTTTTTATCCTTTTCACCTGTGATTTAGTCCCATAGTTTTAATTTCGCCATTTTTCTCTATTCTTAATTTGTTTTCTGCAATTCTTCATCAAATCATAAGTTTTACCTAATAGACAAAAATAACACAAATTAGGTTATATTTCATTAAAAGAATTACAAAATGTCATTATTTAAAGCCCAAAATAAGTGTATAAAATACACTTATCACTTTCCATAACAGTAACTACAAAACCACAATTTTAATCAATTTAAAAAACCCAAAACCACAAATGAAAAACCCAATTCAAAACCTTGAATTATTATTAACAAAAACACCATACATTTGCAACTAGAAATCTTCAATAATCCCTCATTAGTAAGTTCTCTAAATATTTACCTATTCTTTCCCAAAAATCACGAAGAAAAGGTTAAAGAAGTTGATAAAACAAACCTATTTGAGACGGGTCTGAAAATTTCTGCATACTAACGGAAAAACAGTTCCTAAAGTGTAAAAAGGAATGATTTTCCTAATTCTTAGAATCAAAAAGTTCTTTAAAAAAAAGGTCAATTGAGGTTTCTTAATCCTTATTAAAACTTGAACAAACCACGATACGAGGAAAAAATCATGTAACAAAGGGCTAATCATATTCCAAGAAGGGATTTGCTACAACCTGCCAGGTTACACACATGGGGGGCATTTCTTTGTTTATACACTGGGGTGGGGCCTGTCGCTACAGTGAGGGCCCTGTAAGGCCCCTGTGCACAAGGCTTAATCCTTCCAAGAAATCTTATATTTGAACTTTTTCTGCCATTAGATAGCTGAAGATATCATAAAAAACCTCGTTTAATGAAAACTATGATCCCAAAATTATATGTTATCAGATAATACTGAATACTCAATCTTCAAACGGCAAATAGAATATACACAAGTATACATACAAAAGGTAAATTTCAGCTGAATACTACGTTAAAGCGTAAAAGAATTACCTTTTCATTCTTCTCAATGCCTCAGGACTAATCTTCGAAGTCGATCACTTTCACATTATCTTATTCAATAACTAATTCCGTCATACGAGTATATTTACAATAATATCCCCACGCCACAATTCCCTTCACCACGTCCCGACCTAGCCGTAATCGTCCTCGCTGAACTTCCACTGTGGTCCTCAACATTCGGAGTTAAAGTCATCCAAAAATTCAAAGAATTATGTTCGGAATGACGCGACAAAGTTCAGGCAGTAAATTAAAATTTTTTTTGTTTACAAGTCTAACGTTTAATCTTAACTTCCTTACCAACTTTAATTATATGCATACTTAAACCAAATAACAATTTAAATGTTCACATCAAAAGAAATAACTAGGAAATCTTAAAGAAAGATAAAGTAACATCTTTTAGAATTAAGAGTAAGTTGCACAAAAAGTAAGAATTAGAAACTCGTCAAATGTGATTAATTACCCAAATGAAGCACATTTCTCCCTTCAAATCCTTAGCAATTCACGTAAATCCTACTTCCTCGACTATCATTTAATCTGAAAAATTCATCGATAGAAGGTGTGAGCTTTAAGTTCAGTAGGACTAATATCACAAGATGCACCCTTTTGGTCATAAAACATAATACAAAATGATATGAAAGAATTTAACATTTCACGTAGATGAATACCAACAAATTTATGATTCCGAAGAATCCCTTGGGGTTGTAGTAACCGGTTATGACCATACATAAATTTTTTTGTTCATAGGTTCAAAAATAATAACACGCACCACAAGCATACATATATATATATATACATATACATTATGAACAAAAAGGATAAATACTTAGCACCACCTATCTTGATTTTTTTGAAATATAAAGGAACAAAAAGCCTTTCTCATTCACACTCTTACTATTCCTTTAATCTTAACTTAACATAAAAGATATTTTTGAGAGAAAATAAAAATAAATTCGGATTTGAAGAGAGGCATAGTGAAAAAGTAATTTTCCTCTTTTTTTAACCCCCATTTTTAGTGAAAAACTAAATGGGAGAGTTATATTATCATTATCCTTGTTAAATTGAGTCTTTATTAAGAATTTAAAGAGCAAACATTTACATAATGAAATATAGAGGAAAATGAACTATTCATATGATTTGTAACATATCTCTATGAATGCCACTTATAAAACAATTCCATCAAATTAACTTGATATAATTGTTCTTAATGTGCAAAATGAGAAGTTTTAACTCAAAATAATTTTATAAAGACATTTGCATAGTGATTTGAAATTGGGTAATCTATGTGAAATACCATGCAGATAACAATTGTGGTAACCCAATTATTCATTAAATCTTTGTAATCAAATTTACTTAAACTTAATGTCTTAAATTTTTGGGTATTTAAATAACTTATGACTTTAACTTTCATAACTTTAAATGGGCCGAGCCTCCATAACTCGTTTCTTAAATAGACTACATCAAACAATTTAAAAATATAAATTCCGGGACCTTACATAGAAAGCTTGCAATGTGGCCACGATAAATAAGTTATGGATGAAGTTTAAATTTTAAAAAATTATTTCAGATGAATTATTGAACGCAAAATAAACAATAATTATTAACACTATTTCTTACGGCATTTTTGACTTGTAATTATGAACTCATCGTTTATTGATTTTTAAATTCGAAAGATGTATTTCAAAATTTATCGTGAATACTTCGAAACGATAACAAAAATCTCACCCGACAAGTGAAGAAAATAGCTCGTATATAAACCAGAAATGAAAAAAAAAATTCTCTCACTTTTTCATAGAATTGTGACAAAAAGTCACTTTTTTATAATCTCTTTTCAACAAAAATCTTGGAGACATCAATTGAATTGATTTAAAGAAATATGAATTGAATATAAGACTAAAATACATTCTCATTTTAGCAAAAACATTGGATGCATCAATTGAATTGATTCAAAAAAATATGAATTGAATACAAGATTAAAACAATATTTGAATTCATATATTTAAATTTTCAAAAATGCTCTAATAAGATACTGTGATATTTTCAGAGAAAAGTGTCGAATGTCACTTCTTCATAGAAAAAGTCACTTTTTTTATCTTCACAAATACCTTGGATATATCAATTGAATTTATTCAAAAAAATATGAATTGAATACACAATTAAAATAATGTTTGAATTTGTATATTTAAATTTTAAAAAAAAAAAAGCACACATATGTACTAGTTAATTGCTCCAATAAAATATTGTGACTTTTTCAAATTGAAGTGACATAATGTTACTTTGCATATTATCATTTTCTCAAACACCTTGCAGGTTTCAATTTAATTGATTCAATTTTTTTTTTCATATGTATTAACATAAAATAATATTTGAATTCGTATATTTAAATTTTTTTAAAAATGCAATCTTTTGAGCAAACACTTTGCCTGCATCAATCTATTTGATTCAAAATTTTATTTTTCTTGTGTATTAACATAAATCAATGTTTGAATTTTATGTTCAAATTTCCAAAAACACAGACGCATGCATGTAGCTAATTGTTTTAATAAGATACTGTGACTTTTTTAGAAAAGTGACGAAATGTCACTTTTTCAAATTTTTTCTTTTGAGCAAACACCTTGTATGTATCAATTTAATTGATTCAAAAAAATTTTCATATGTATTAATATAAAACAAGATTTGAATTCATATATTTAAATTTTAAAAAATGCACACATAGGCATCTAATTAATTTCTCCAATGAGATGCCTTGATTTTTATTTTTTTTTAAGAAAAAAATGGCAGAAGTCACTTTTTCATTCTCATTTTGAGCAAACACCTTGCATGCATCAATCTAACTGAGTCAAAGTTTTCTTTTTCATATGTATTAATATAAAATAATGTTTGAATTTATATGTTAAAATTTTCAAAAATGCACATATATGCATGTAGTTAATTGCTCATATACGATATTATGACTCTTTTTAGAGAGGAGACAAAGTGAAAAATGACAGCACATTTTCCTTCAGAGCAAAAGCATCGCATGCATCAATTCAATTGATTCAAAATTTTCTTTTTCATATATATTAACATAAAATAAGGATTGAATTCATATGTTCAAATTTTCAAAAACGCATACGTATGCATCTAGTTAATTGATCAAATAAGATACTGTGATTTTTTTGAGAGAAAGTAACAAAATGCCGCTATCTCACATTATTGTTTTGTCAAACACGCTGCATGTATCATTTTAATTTATTCAAAACTAATTTTTCATGTGTCATAACACAATTCAGTTCCACTCGAGTCCAACAATATTATTTTTTAACATGTTTCCAATCACATAGCAAAATCGTTAAAAAAGAAAATTCATAAATATCAATTATTTATATTATAAGGTTCAAACAAAACCTAATTAAAGAAAGTGTCCAAAAAAAAAAAAACTGTAATTTTGTATATATATTTTTAGATTTGGGGAAGAGAACTTTAAAGAATGAATGTTGAAGCAACATCTATTTTGTTTATGCGTTATTTCCTCCTTTCCTTTAAATTTTACTTTGATTTTTCAAGAGTGGAGGCTGATTTTTGACGAGGTGTGTCGTGTTCTAGGTTTGAGCGTATATTTTACGTTCAATTTTAATTATTTACCATTTAATCTAAGATTATCGTTTTTTTCACAACTATCCTAAAATATGGGGTATTTGTGTAATCACCCGAGTAAAATATTTACGATTTTAGACGTTTGATGATCCGTGACCCGTGGGCCGGACCTAGGCCCAAATCGTGGGTCCTCTACCAATTACGAAGTAGCCGCTATATATACCCTATTAGGGTTTTTCAAGCAGCGGCTCGAAGCACCAGGAAAAAAAATTCAGTGTCACAGCTGCGGCAAAAATGGTGGAAAAGGGTAGCAAGGCGAGGAAAGAGGAGGTCGTCGCAAGAGAATATACAATCAACCTCCATAAACGCCTTCACGGATGGTACTTCCTCTACTTCTCCGCTAAATATATATCCGATCATAAATGCATATGTGCGTGCATTTTCGTTGTATTTTACTTCACTTGTAAAGTGTATTAGTTATTTAGATCTGTATTGACTCGTTATTGCGTCTCGATTGGATTATATCAATTTTTTGGGTTAACTGTTTCATTTTCCTATCTGCTTTTTTAAAATGTTTCTATTTTAGCTAATTTCTTCTGTACAAAATCAGTAATTATCTTTGTTAGGATAAAAATTAATATTTTAAAATTTCTCATCGTTTTCCTGTGCTGATTTTTTTTTAAAAAAAATTGTTTCTGCCTCTTTGTAGTTTGTGAAATATGATTCTTGTCAATGTTTTGGTTGGAGTTAAAACTGTTGTGTCGATGGGTAAGAATGTATGAATCGATTGGTTCTTAATCATTTACAGATTGGAAAAAAAATTGTTTTTTGGTGTTAATCTAGGATGAAGACTGTAATATTCCATATATATATTGCAGTTTCTACCTAGCTGGTGCAATTCAGAATTTTGAAAATAGGAACTCAAATACAAATATTTCAAACATGTTTCAATACAGTCATAATGATAGTATTAGCGTTGGAATCCGAGTATGGTGCAGTTTTCTGATAGTCTTGTCTGATACATGTGCTTGTTGTCTCTTTTTTACCGAGATGCCTACTTTGTTGGGTTATGTAATGACATTCATAGCCGGGTATCTGTGTGGTATGCTCATTGATTTCATTTTTTCTTCTGCAGCTTAGTAGGTGTGTATTTGGTCATGAGTTTGAGGAATCGTGTTTATACTTGAACATACACTGTTATGTCATATGTGATGCTTATAAATGTTGGAACACTGACAACTGGATAACATGGCCTTAATCGAATCAATTGAATTTAGCTTGTGTTCTTTTGTTAGTTGACAGTTCGTTTTAGCCACAAATGGGATACACAACTGGATATGTTGTAAAAGCCAGGTGTTATTAACTCCTAAGTTTCAGAAGTGATAGAAGGCATCCTTATTTCTTGTTTGGTCAAATTATAAACTGTTTTGTCACAGAAAGATTAACTTTTTTTATAATTGTTAAGAGCCTTCATATTCCCCCTTGTTCCAGGTTTTACTTTACAATTTCCTTGTGTAAACTTAATTATATTTCTGTATCTGGTTGCGTTGTTTGGATACATTTGATTCATTATGTTGTGGGTCCGAGAACAGCACCTTCAAGAAGAAGGCTCCAAAAGCCATTAAGGAAATCAGGAAGTTCGCCCAAAAGGCTATGGGCACAACTGATGTAAGAGTTGATGTGAAGTTGAACAAACAAATCTGGAGCCGCGGAATCCGAAGTGTTCCAAGAAGAATCCGTGTCCGCATTGCACGCAAAAGAAATGACGATGAAGATGCTAAGGAGGAACTTTACTCCTTGGTAACAGTTGCAGAAATTCCCGAGGGAGGTCTTAAGGGATTGGGCACTCAAGTCATTGAGGATGAAGAATAAATTTATTTTTCCGTTTCAAGTGTTTACTCGAGTCAAGTTTTGGTGTAACAGTAGATTATTTAGACAGGTGGACCTTTGTTTCATCTTCGTGTTATTAGAAGATCCACTTCAGTGGATACTGTCAAGTGGTTTATGAATGCATTTCAACCCAGTTCTAGACTCATTTTGATTCTTGAATTGATATGATTTTGTTTGTATTGGTAGAGCTTGGATTAAATTTGAATCCATATCAAGAGAATTATTCATTAACATTGGTTGTTTTACTAGGATGAGCATGGTTCGGTCGGTTTTAAAAAGAATTGAATCGTCGGGTCTAAATTTAATAATGAGATTGAATTGATTTGGTTCGGTTTTGTTTCAAAATTAAATATCTTTTAAACATTTATAGCACCGTTACATTAATCAAACTAACTGCATATTCAATATGGAAGGTATATCAAAGATTCAAAGGAAATGTGAAAATATTTGGTCAAAAAATGGGGTGAAAATAAACAATACAACGAGGTATTTAGCTACTAATAAAAAGGAAAATTCACGCAAACGTGCGAGTTCACAATAAATATTTTGAATATTAGTTATAAATTATAATGTTTTATACATTGGGCATGACAAATTATTAGAAATGAATGAGATAAAGTTTAACTCGATCAAAACGGAGGAGTTCAATGAATATGATTGAAAAAAGGGTAACATGAAGAGAGTCACAACCGTTCAGTTTCGATTATTTGAAAAATTACAGAATAATTGAGAAAAACTTAGGTTATCCAATTTTTATTTTTTTAAATCGCTCAATTAATTAATTGGCAAATTTATTTAAAATATATAATTTTAGATTATTTAGTAAAAAATAAACAAAATTAGTGAAATTCGATTTTTAGTCTAAAACTGAGAATCGAACTAAACTCAACCGTTCGATTCTCGATTTTGATACCCATTCGGGTATTTAACTTAAGAAAAATTTCTCAATTTGGCCTGGTTCGATCGACTCAGTTTGAGAGTTTTGTCCAACCCTTATTTCTACGCTTGCATTGCTAGGACCTGTTGTGTTACTTATAGCTCTTAGATTTAAATAAAAATAAGATTTTAGTAAATTTTGATAAAAGTTTATGTAATGTATGTTTGAAAATTTGTGAATTTAATAAAACGTGCGATTAAAATTAAATGTTGATTTTGACTTGAATTTTAATTCAACTTTTTAGTTCAATAAATTGGTGGACTGACCTACAATGCAAGGGGTTTGGGACTGTACTATTTAAATATTGAACAAATTGAATAAACACTCTTACATGACTTGAGTTTCATAGAAAGTTTATGCACAATAATTTTATACTTTAGGAAAAATTGTAGTCGCGGTCCCAAATCTTTCATTTTATTACAGATTACACTCAAACCTTTATATGTAATGCCAACGTCAATCACAAACCTTGAATTTCATCCAAAAAACCGCCAGTCAACATTGCTACAGTAATTTTGACTCCAAAAAATTGCAGCGACATTCCCAAACCTTTCATTTTGTTGAAAAATTACTGTAGCAACGTTGATTGACAATTTTTTGGACGGAATTCAAGGTTTGGGACCGATGCTGCAATTACATATAAAAGTTTGGGACTTCGACGGCAAAAATTAAAAATTTGGGTGTAATCTGCAATAAAATAAAAGATTTGGAATCGCGACTACAATTTTCCCTTATAATGACGGTCAAATAGGGGGGAAATGTAGCCACAATTTAAATACAAAGTGTGGCATCAAACTAGTTNAATTCAAGGTTTGGGACCGATGCTGCAATTACATATAAAAGTTTGGGACTTCGACGGCAAAAATTAAAAATTTGGGTGTAATCTGCAATAAAATAAAAGATTTGGAATCGCGACTACAATTTTCCCTTATAATGACGGTCAAATAGGGGGGAAATGTAGCCACAATTTAAATACAAAGTGTGGCATCAAACTAGTTGCAACTTGTATTGCTGGTCAATGATACAAATTTTTGGAAGAAATTGCAGCATAAAAATTGCAATATTTTTTTAGAAGTCGCCTTATTTCCAAGAAACGCATTTTTTATTTTAAGATCCTAAATGGCGACATCACAACTGAACGAGATGAATTGACAACATGTGATTTAAATTGATAGCTAGACAGTGGTAGGAATTAAAAATTTTACTTAAATTTTAACCGTATATTTTATGCCCTTGTTTGAATCTCATTATTTTGGATTAATATATTTTGAAATAGTAATTTTTTCGGAGGATATATAGTTATAAAGTATGATTTTTATTTTATTTTATTGTTTGTGTAAAATTATTTTACTAGGAGGATGTATGATTAAAAATGAAATTTAGGAAAAATATATTTTTGGAAAATACGTCTCAAACAAGGGTGGTACGTTGAGAGGTTCAAAAATTTTTAAGGGAAAATTGCAATATCGGTACCTAACATTTTCAATTTTTGCATACTTTACTATAACCCTCATTTTGTGCTAATAAAAGTCCCTAATCTTTCATAAATATACAACTGGGGTCTATCTGGACGAAAATCGTTCACTTTTTCGTTAGTTGAACTAGAAAATGAGTTTGACTACATTACAAATTATTTCTACAAGGATAAAATGGTAACTTTAGCTCTTTTCATATTAAAACAATAAAATTAATTAAATGAAAAATAAGAAAAACCACCTTCTTCCACAGCTACCACATTCCATCATATCCAAACCCCACTCTCTACTCAAAACCAAAATCACTCTATCCATCGTTTTCTCTCAAAACCCCAACATCCCCAAACTCCACGAACCTGTCTCGGCTATCTCGGCAGCGGCCTTAACCTCGACAATAAGATTTTGACACTCGATCTACTCAAACAGTCGATCAACTATTTACACGTGCAATGTCGTTATGTCGGCGCAATTGCAGCAGTCGAAGTACTCCGATCTTCCGTCTCTTCACCGATTCATCACTTAGGCAAATGTCGCTGCCAACGTCGGGACGCATAACATCCTCCTAACAACCTACATTGACTATCGAATAACAAACCTTGTTTTGGAACACTATTGGCAACTCATCAATGATGCACCATTTAATACTCCCCCCGCCACTTACTGCATTCTCATCAAAGGCGTCATCGACAATTAGAAAGTCGAGAATGCCCTTGAGCTCAAGGACGAAATGGCCACCAAGCGCTTTAAACCAGACCGATTGTTTATTAATATTTAAAGTTTGGTTTAGCTAAGAATTCAAACTCGGATGGGATTTTCGAATTGTACGGGGAACTAAATGAGAAATTGGAACAAGAAGAAGTTGGAGGTGGTGATGGCTTCAATTTTGAGACGAGGTGGTAGTGCGGCTTTGATTTTGATTTCTCATTTGGGTTCCATTGGCAATGAAAAAGA
>CAIGRK010070032.1:0-14526 GCA_903798315.1 Fraxinus greggii
ATGTTGGATTCCTCATTCACCCAATTAAAATGACAAAGTTTATAAATTCATCGACTAGTCAAATCTTCAACAATCATACTATAAGTACAATATTCTTTACATCATATCATGTGGTGACATCGTATAAGACAAATTTTTTTTTAAAAAAAAAATCACACTTTTCCACCAACAATTTTGTTTTTTTGAAAGCAATGAAATGTCAAAAATAAGTTAGTCATAAGTGATTTTTTCACTTATAGATAATTTTTGAAATGCTTCAATTCTGTCGGTATGTGTATTTTTCAAAATGTCCTTTCTGCTGGCGAGATTGGACAAGATGGGCTTCACAAAGTTAGTCAATGCCCGTGAACTGAACTTGCATTTGAACTTCTTGCACCATCAGTTGGACTTTTTGAACCTTTATTATGCCACTTCATTCACCTCATCTCAGTTAATTAAAAATAATTATTCATATAAAATTAATAAATAATTAAATCATTTTTTTTTTCTTTTTTCATTTCCAACGGGAAACTGACACAACGCTCTGAGATCCCAATCCCAGCCCTAATCCTTTCCAAAAATAATTCCCAATTTAACAAATATTCGTTAAATCATCACCCAAACCCCAATTCGTTAAATCATCCCCAATTCCTGGCAGAAAATTTACCACCAGCATGAACCACCACGATCAACACCCAGAACCGCAGTCGCCGCCGCGATCTCCCATCATTCACCACACCACCACCGCCCAAATTCTCAAACAGAGCACCTCCATCTTCTTCTCCAACTTCCTCACCTTCCTCTTCCTCTCCTGCCTCCTCCTGACATTTCGCTCCAACGTCCACAGCACCTCTCACTACCTTTCCACCTTCATCGACCATGATTCCTCCTTAAAATCCCTCCTATCCCGCCTCGATTTCTCCACTGCTCAAATACATCAGCAGCCCAATCATCTCCGCCACCGCCGTCGCCGCGCTTTCCTCCACCTTTCTCGTATTGGCACCCTCGATGACGATTTTTTCTCCGGTGATTCTGATTTAGACCGTTCCCTGTTCCATCCTTCCAAAAAACCTCTTCTGAATGCGACTTTCTTGATTCTTTCGAACCTGAACCCTAGTTCTGGCTTCTCCCATCCCGTCATCGACCATGGAATCCCCTTACCGCAAACAATCCGCCCCGGTGCTGTCAGTTTCAAACCTAGAATTCCGAATAACAACAACTTTCTTGAAGAAGATGAGGAAAAAAAGGTCAAGGGGAGCAATTTGGATGATGGTAATACAGTGGTCGATTTGCCTTTATTGATTAAGGGTCTTGAACTGGGCCATGGTGATGTGACTTCATTTTTCTTTTTAGTGGGCATATTATCCGCAGCCTATGCATATGTAGTATTGGCATTTATAGTTACCTTCACATGGGTACATGGAATCGTTTTCCTTCAGGTGGTGGATCACTTGTTGGGGAATTACAGGTCTTTTTTCCGGACAATATGGGAAGGTTCGAGTGTCGGGCTCAAAAGGCTTTCGGGATTCATTCTCATGAAATGGGCTGTGAGGGATGCACTGGCTCAGTTCATTGGTATTTACCTTTTTGGAGAAATTGAGGATCAATACATGTTTTTTAAGGTTTTCTTGAGGATGAAATTTATGCCTTTTGCCAATGTGGCTCCATGGGTTAAAGGACACGAGTGGGAAAGTGCGGGGTTTATTGTGGTATGGTTCTTGTGTGACTTGATGGTGGGGTTTATATTTGCGGTGGATTCATGGGTTGTGATTGTGGACCCGAGGAGGGGTGGGAGAGAGATTGTAAAAGAAGGTTGTCATATGTTAGCGGCATTGTTTTGCCCAGCTTTTGAGATAAGGTGGTTGGAAGCAATAATTTGCGGATCACCTGGGAGGTGGATATTGAGGAGGATTTTTGGAGACCTTTTGACATTGGCTTTCCAGTCTGTGATGGAGGTTTATTTTATGGTGGCTTGGCTAATTTTTTACTTTGCAGCAAGGCATAAGGATGATGCATCACTTGGGAGGACATTTGGGCGCAGAGAATTGGAAGGCTTTCTTCAGATTGTCAGATAGTAGTACATGAAAATTGGTCAAAGATTTGGTTACACATCTGGAATTGTCGTGCTAAACACTATGGTAACTGGCTCAGTTGCTACACTAAAATAGTGGTAACGTTTTGGCACTTTTGTTGTTCGATGCTTTGTCGTAAATGTGATTTAGCACTGCCATTTTTGGTGATATGCGTTGTATGTAATTTTGTAATGAGGAAATATGTAGTATATCTCGACCAGATATTGGCAACAGTGTTGGAACCCAATGATTTTCATGCCATGGAAAAATGTGTTTCTCTAGTTAAACAATTTACTTGTCAGCATCTTGTTTAGATATAGGTATTATAGAGTGAATGTAATTTATTTTTCTTGCGACTTCATAAGACTTTTTTTGGAGAACTATAGTTCTACCTCACATGTGAATAGGCTTTTGTGGACATAATATATATCTCTGATTTAAGAGCCACAACTATGATACACAATTGTTGCATCAGAATTCATTTGTTGTTACAAGCTTACACAATCACCAGTAGGAAGTATTTCAGTTAATTTGCAATGACATTTACTTCCTTGGAAAGGAAAAAATTGATTGTGGAGCTTTAGACTGTGATGTTCACATTTTTGAGTACTAGCTGATGATATTTCACTTTTGTTTTACCTCCAAATGCTCACTTAAAATATTCGTCAAGCATGCTGATTCACATGATCACTTATTGGTTGTCCATGTTTCTAAGAACTAACTTGTATGATTGACTGTACAAAGAAATTTACAAGAACATGAGAAATATATATATACCAAAGGAACAGTTGACATAAAACATTTGTTTAATGATTGAGCTATGAACTGAGTCATAACAATATTAATTTCTAGCAGATCCTGATACATGAACACTTGAATCCTGATAGTAACCGTGCATATGTGCTATAATTTTGCGTGCAATTGAACCCTTTTTTTTTTAAATCTCCTGCTCTAATTTTTATTTTTTAATTTGGTTTAGAAAATCATTAGCAAGAGTAAAGTTTCAACTATGAAAGGAACCTAGGTTGAGAGCACCTTTATGGAGTACAAATTAATCTATAAAAAATTTAATACATTTAAGTTTATGGTTATCAAAAGCTTTGAATGCACAATTTAAAAATGAAGCGAAATGAGAAAACGAATCCCAGCATCCTTGTTGTAATGATGCTATTTTTCATCCATACAATGAAGGTTTGAGTAAGATTTTGAATAAGATAGTTGTGACATAGAGGTCGTATCTGAAAATACGAAGTTTGACCCAAACTACACCTAGAGGGGGGTGAATAGGTGATTACGTGGAATTAAAAACTTAATAATTAATTAGCAACAATTTACTATTAATTATCTCTAGATGGTTAATCATACAATTCAGTTTTTCCTATGTTGAAATACTGCAGTCATGAAAGCAATAAATTAACACAAGAATTGATCACGGAGAAACCCCAATTGGGTAAAAACTCCGGGCACTTTGCCAGTCGACAATCTACTATAAACGAATTAAAACTTACAGTCCATCAGACTCGACTACTACTAGTACGTTCTGACCTCCTGACTGCAATTTCAACAGCTTTCCTGAATTGTCCTCCCGCACCAACTCCCAACTATAGTTTTCAAAGCTCTCCTGGATTGCGCTCTCCTGCAGCAATTCCCAGCTTTGTGAATTCATATATCTCCTGTGGATTAACGAAGAACTTCGATTTCACAATGGTCAATATTAGAAATCACGTTCAGAGGCGTACTGTAATTTATATGTAGGTTAAGGTATGAATGAGCCGGATAAAAAGTTTTAAAAAAGCGAATTAAATATTCTCCGAATAATCCTATCGCTCGAACGAGAGTTGGGTGACAAGCGTGTGACAGTGTGGCGCTCGTGCAAAGGTTTGGCGACACTGACGCTTGAGCCAAATCTTGGCGACAGTCTATCGAAATTCCGGCGCCGTTTTTCTTTTTTTTTTTTTCCATTCTCGAACCCTAGACCTAATATAACTTAATTTCTACTAATTGCACATTATTCCTTGATTTTTACAACATATTAATTTTAGTCCATTTAGTTCACAGACTTGCCAATTATATCAAATACCTAACAGTATCCACTTTCACAAATGAGCAGTCAAACGTTGGTGTGGACAATGTTCTGTAATTTATAGCCGGAAGAGCATGACTTCTACTCGCATTCTGATTTATGTCCTCCTAGAGGGCAAGTTAGTACTAGGGTACGGATTAGTACATTGATTTTAATGAAAGGACAATTTAAAGAAAATCGAGCCCTAATTTTTCTCGATTTAACAAGTTGACACCTCCTTGGGGCTATAATCAGCTGATTAAGTATTCATTCTTTATACTGCCTAAAATCTGAAGGCGACATTGATAGAAAGATAGGGAGCTCACTTTTAAATAGTTATAACAGAGAGA
Organism: Fraxinus greggii; assembly: GCA_903798315.1. Classification (NCBI taxonomy): domain Eukaryota; kingdom Viridiplantae; phylum Streptophyta; class Magnoliopsida; order Lamiales; family Oleaceae; genus Fraxinus; species Fraxinus greggii. The sequence continues at coordinate 4,464 of CAIGRK010070032.1, forward strand.
TGTGGAGGTTAATGTTGACATTCTGTTTGAGGTAGCTGCTTATCTTTGTGAGATTCTAAGATCTGGTAACTTGTTACTTTTCAGTTGTTTCACCCCCAAAATAATTTGATTTTCAAGTAAGTATATTAGTTTTAATTTAGTATGTTCGTAGCAAAGTGATTGGTGATAAATTAGCATGCATACATTATAACAGGCTAAGTAATGTCTTACTCCTTTAACTCTGATTCAATTGCTCACAATACCTCTTATCATTTGAAGTTACATTGCTGACCACCCATACACTGCCTGATTTTTCTATTTCTTTTCCTGGAGGGTGGAGACTGTTGATTAAGAGGATGTTTGGCTAATTAGCTTAAATGCTCCTTAAAAGAACTTTTTCCGGCAGTTTGGAATTTTTACTTCCCAAGCCAAATATGGTCCAAGGCGGCAGCTTAATGTTACAAGGAAGATGCATTGCCGATTATAAAATAAATTGGATTTAGACATACCCTGTCCCTGGAATATATTTGCAAATTTATCGCAAGTGTCCAGGGCATGGTGGCTTTGATTTGGCTTTCTTTTAAGTGTTGGGATGTGATGAAAACAGATGCCATGCTGGTGCTGGAGGTGTTTCATTACAATGGTATTTTGACGCAAATATGCATTCATGTGTGGTTTTGAACCCTAAGACAAATGATGCCTTTGATGTTAGGAATGCTAGACCTATAAGCTTGGTGAGTTATGAATACAGTATCATTTCTAATGTGCTGTAAAAGCACTTGGAAGTTTAATATCAAGTTCGTAGAATGCCTTTGTCAGGGGTAGGTGGATCCTGGAAGCTGTCTCTTTGGGCAACAAATTGATTGATTTCAGGTTGAAAGAGTGGTGGAATGAGTCCCTTGTAAGCTTCATGTGGAAAAATTGTAATTCAGTTCTGTCTGTACTTGTAAGTTTTCTGTGATTGAGAATGGGGAACCCTTTAGTCCCTGGTAGGTCCCGGGGTTTCACGACAAGCTAGTCCTTCATCTCCATAGCTTTTAATGTTAGTTATGGAAACTCTCAGCTGCATTTTTTACTTTTTAACCAAACTGGATGCTGAACTAAATATGACTTTTATACCTTGTGAAGCTGAGTTCACCGGGAAGGTTCTACAATGTTTCTATGTCTCGTTTGAATATCATGTTGTAGAGTGTGGTTAATTGCTTTAGGTGACTGTACTGAGAGGGTGGCTGATATTTTGTTGCAGAGTATGACTTGGATTTAAAATAATAATAATAATAATAAATTCTGGGAAATTGCCATAGCAGATTTTGGCTGGACTCTTGGTGTGGGAATGTTGTTAGGAAGAATGTATTTCCTCAACTTCATCTGATGCCATTCAACAAGTTGGCTTTTGTTTGGGAGGTATTTGTTGTTTCTGGCTAAAATATAACTCAAAATGTGGTGTTTAGAAAAACTTCACAGAATTGATAGTTAAAGCCTTTGTTGGAATTGCTCGGTAAATTGTATTATTTCCTCAGCTGGTGGTGCAGGTCACAAAAGGAACAAGAGAAGGCAAATACAATCTCAATCTACTGGAATAACTCTCAAGTAAAAATATTCAATGACAAATTTAAAAGCTGAATAGCAAGCAACTGATATTGATTTTGGATATGAATTATTATTGAAGGCATTATTCCAGAAATACTCCTTCATATTTGCATTTTTTTGATCCTTTAACTGCTGCATCCGCTTGCCCCACAAGTGAATCTTTTTTGTTTTGTTGGAACTAGAAATGCTCTTTAGCATTATGATGATGATAATCAAGAGAACAAATGAAAGAATGAATTTTGAACTCCTTTGAGGATAGCATTTAGATTTAAACATCTAGATTAATGAATTTATATTACATTGGTACATATTTGGACAACAGGTGATGACTATATAATAACGTTGTCTTCCTAAAGTACTAATTAGAATGACTGATGGGGATGAATATATAGTCATAGGCAGACTGGTATACGTTGATATAATGGGGATTTGGCACATTGAACAACAGTGAGGAAGAAATTCTCTTCACAGGGGATATGTAGTTTTGAATGATCAGCAGCGAATTCATACAGTTCCTGAGCCTGATCAAGCAATGCCTTGAAGAGTGGGTGGTTAAGCAAGGTAATTTTGATTACAAACCTCTTGTGGTATTCACCTACATACACAACCAGGTGACCCTTTGGGACATCAGTTGGAACAATCTGGTCTTCATTCATTGAAGGCCACAAAGAAGACCATTGGCAGCAGCACTTATCACTGGCACCAGAAGGTACGACTCTACCACTTATTCTTTGCCACTTTTTCGTGAATGCATTCATGAACTTCCCTTTTGAGAGCTCCATATATCTTTTCTGGGTGGGCACTCGAGTGCGTGTGTTGGTAGAGAGCGAGAGGGATTGCTCTGCTGGTGTGGAAGTGGAGGGAGGGAGAGGTTTGTTTATATACAGGAGCGAAAATATATCTTTGGGAACATTAAATGGTTGGTACAGTGCAAAGCTAAGCAGCAAGCTAAGTGTGGGTGTGATATTTAAAGTGCATTTAATTACATGTTTGCACCCCTCTCTCCTTTTTGGTATTGCAAAATCTTCATACGAAATTGTACGAACATGCATGGCACGATTTACTCCTAATAAACAATAGTATCACATAACCCTCTCTCTCAAAAAAGAATGAGACCCCACGAGTTGAGAGTGGTGTAGATAAGATATGAAAGAGGGATGGGAGAGAGAAGTGTCTCTTGGGCATAGTGCAATCTCACCCTATATATTATTGCCACACGGTGGTGGATATTATGTGTGCTCATGCGTGAGAGTCCATCTATACACATCTATACCATGTATTTGCATATATTTATAATATGTAGTTGGAGTTGGATTTGGAAGGAGATAGGATGATATTAATCTTGTAATCCATCAGTGGATCAACGGAGACGATGTATATGGGTTGGTGGATGTACTAAAATTGGAGTTAAGACTAGTCTTATTATGATTATGCACTTTGGTTGGAAGTTCATTTTCACGCAACTACCGCTGTGATAATGATGCTTTTGAACCAAATTGAAATCATTTCCTTAATTGATCGTTCTTATTGGATACCGCGCGTGTGAATACAGATTTCTTAATTGATCATGCTTTTGTGCTTATGTAATATTCTTAAGTTAGTGCTCAAATCATCATCCTTATCAGTACTGCATGTGTGTACTGCCCGTACATTTTATAGCCACGCAACTTTGAAGAAGATAAAAATAATTCTTAATGTAGCTAGTTTGACTCCAAGTTAACAATTTTTTTGAAAGACCATTTCTGGAAGGCCTTTTACATTTTCTTGTTTGCCATTGCAACCTGCAACTGCTCAGACAGCCAGTTTACTGGCAGCCAGAGGAATAATACCCACATAAAGACACTACACACGCATCGATAAGCTAAGTTGGGACGTTATTTATTTTTCTTCTGTATAGTAAGTGAAAATTGATTTCTGAATATGTGCTGTGATGCCAGATGTATCCTTTTTTCTCCAATTAATTTGTATATGCATATTTACCCAATACATGATGATTGGGAAGCCAGCACACTGATTCATCCCCCCAAAGGATATAGTGCTCTACTTTCCTAGCTGAGAGGCACATTAATTACCGATGATTCAATCATTTTGCATCTTCCTGTAATTTTTCTAGATATTAAATAATCGAGTGTTAAATCATTTCCAACTACGATACTGTAAGGTTATGTCATTGGCCGAACTTTTTTCGCCCGATTTACTTGGTGGGTTAACCCAGTCGATGTGGGATTTTTGTCCATTGAACATGTATTTGGATGTGAGAAAATTTTCCAGAAGATCAATCGAGTATTAACCTTTATACTGCAAGTTTTAGTATGGGCTTGATTTCAGAACAAATTTGAAGCCTAAACCGATCAGGTAAAGTAGAAAAGCACGAGGGATGGGACCCCATGCACAGAGCTTACAGGGGGAGAGGAGACATGCATGTTGGTGACACCTCAAACAATAAATTGGAGGAGTATCGTAACTCTATGCCATGCATGCCAATGATTTGATTCGACGAGAGAAATAATTGCCACATGTATGTTGCAGTCCTTTTTATTATACATATACATATATATAGCTGTCACATTGCATATTTATCCAATGATTGATTTAGTTAAAAACTAGATTTTTAGTAGATTTTGATAAAAAGTAACGAAATGTATCATTGAAAAGTTGTGAGTCATATGAAATGTAACTGCGAATGAGTTTGAGGAAAATTAAATTTTGGAAAATGGGAGTCAAACAGGACCTTGATTCTCGCAATTCCGTTCTAATACCTTGTTTACATGTCCAAACAGTGTAAAAGTTTACACAGAAGGATTAGTTTATGAACTTTGGATATAAGATCCTGAAAATAAGGAAGGGAGGCAATGTAATTTTGACAAGATAAATTAAAATTAAAAGAAAGCAACAAAAAATCAAATTAAAACTATAGCTAACTAAATACTATAGCTCCTGACGGTATAGTAGTCAAGTAATGGAGTAGTGAATGAAATTATATTTACGTGGAGAACTTTGCACATTTGGTTCTCATTAATACTCACTCTAATTGAATAGCCATTTTGTGATTGTTGATTGTGTAACTAATTATCTAAACTAATCTACGAAGCAACTAAGAAGCGTTTGTAAGTCGATTAAAAGCAAGCACTAAGAATTTGAATTTCCCTTTATTACTCCGTTTTAACACGACTCAATATCATGACAATACTTATTTTTTTCTTCTTGTTCAATGTTCATATTTGGTTCAATATTCTCTCGAGTAAAATTTAACATATCCTCACACGTTACATTTTTTTATCCCTCTATGAAATATACAAAGATGCAAGTAAGAACGCATTAAAAACACTAATACATATTTAAATTATGCAAAGTATAACGATACATCTCGATTCCATATCAAATCTCATAATAATTGTTACAACATGCTATATTCTTTATTATTTCTGTCGAATACAATAAATACAACATATCAATTCAAGTATCAGCTACACAATTATAAATCATTAACAACTTTAATAATCTTTAAGATAAACAAACATCGAACGTCAAAGTCTTGAAATAAGTATTAGAACTTTTTAATCAATGGTTCATCTATGTCTTAGTGACTAAAAGTCATAATCTTTGAAGTATTGATTTCTTGTATCGTGCTTCCGGATACCTTTTCAATGAATGATATTTGGCTCTCCCTTTGCAAGGTATTATGTACATATATTTTCGAAATATACCTTGCACCCCTATATGGGCAGCGATCGCATTGCTGCCAAAGAAGGCATTTCAATCTCAACACATACAGGAATGCAATCGCCCGCCTCAATTTCTGTTCTATTACACTTTGGTCCCCGAATTTCTTCCTTCTTCCAACTTGAGTCCTTCCTTCATGAAATTTTAGTCATTCGTCTTTTATTCTTCATAATTTAATCCATGTAATCTTAAATCATCCATTCTTCGATCCGAATCACCTTATGAACAATTACAATTTAGTCCTCCAACTTTTATATTTCTTCATTTTTCGCCTTTCTTTGACCGATTTTCATTTCTTTTCTTAAAAGATCATCCATAATTGAGTTTATCCTACAACAATTGATATTTAATCAAATTAAGCAATAATACCATCAAAATAACTCCCAAACAGTTTTGATGGTCCAAATATGTGTAGAATAACATCTATCACTAATCGTCTATGATGATACTTATTATTCCCCTTTTATTATTCTTTCTTTTTATTCGAGTTAATTCAACTCGTTCATCACCAACTTATTGAATTCAAATTTTCATCAAAAACCTAACACTTCACTTTATGGAATCTGGCGTCGAACTATCTAGTTTAAAATTTTAACTTTCTAGGAAATTAACTAATCTTCCTTGATATTTTGAGTGGAAATCAACACAGTTTGCTTGATGATACCAGTTTTACTGTGTGGAATATTATAATCTTGACACTTGAGACAATTTGCTGTTGGACATTTCTATGAGCAAATTATGTACTAAATATGTCGATATGTTCTTTCACCTAAGATGATGGAAATAATTGCCTTTTCGATAAAATTTCCGTCTGTAAGAACCGGGGCCCAACGCCACCATCCCTCCACTGCACAACTTGCTCCATAGCTGCATTATATTTGCACACTCATTTATCATGTACACAAAATCCTTCAATCCTCCTCAAACCTCTAATTATTATCAGAATAAAACCTATATTAATTGAACTGCAAAACTCATATTATTATGATTTTAGTTCCTAACTATTAGGATTACGCATAATTAAGGAACATAATTGGGTGAATTGAAGTCATTTTTGCAAAATTGTATTAAATTTCAAGAAACCTTGCATATGCACATTGCTAAGTTAAGACCACACACAATATAAGAATTGAGAAACAAGAATAATCGAAACAATTGAAAGTATACTGCAGAAAATTAAAATGACACCAAAGAATTATTTCGACCATAGCCCCGGAGGTTCAGTGACAACTTCTAACACCTACATTTCTCGTTGAGCATCCAAGAAAAGAATTATGTTCAGTCGCACTAAAACAACCTAAAATGGCAATGAAAGTTACAAATGTTCAGAGAGATGAAATAAGAGACTTATCTCTTAAATACAGTGATAGATCTATAAAGATTCACCAAGAAATCTTCAAATAACACTTCGAACAACACCAGAAAACCACAATAGAGGAATCACACAGATCCTCACAACATTCATTCAGAATATTACACAACGAAGTTTACTCTATCACTCACAACACTTAAAATCTGAGATTTTAAGAGAATCAAAACGAAGGATGCAAACCCTAGCTCTCTTCCTCTCTTTTTCTCTCAGACATGCAGAAGCCCCATAAATCTCCAGAAGCCAAATGAACCGTCTGAAGACCCAAAAGTCATCAAGCTCAAGTAAATAATCCATTTGCCATCCAATGGTCAGAAACAATGCACGTGTCAAAGCATCAGAAGAAAACGTTTCATTTAATAAAAGCGTGTTTCTCAAACACGTTTAACCAACAAAATGCTGGAAGCATCAAATAAGAGAGAACCAGGGTTCGTTTCCAACATTTTCCACCTTACTACTGGATTTTGGACTGTCAGTGCATCCATGAGCATTTTCACACTTCTTTTTCATTTGCTCTATGTACCTATATTAAAATCACAAAGAATCAATGGAAAGGAATTTAAGGCAGTTTAAAAACTTGTTTAAGGGAATCACTTTAGTACCCATATCAGATGGATTATACTGGGTCACAATCTTTTCAATTTTTATTATTCCCTTAGAAATAACATCTCTAATGAAATGATATTTAACATCAATATGCTTAATTCTATCATAAAACATGAGATTGTTACTAAGATGAATAGCACTTTGATTATCAGAAAACAAAATAATTTGTGCATCAACAAATCCAAGTTCAGGCAGCAAGCCAGTTAATCACATTCCTTCTTTTATAGCGTCGGTGGCAGATATATATTCAGCTTCAGTAGATGATAATGCAACAATCTTTTGTAATTGAGATTTCCAGCTAATTACGGTACCACATAAGGCATAAAAATAAGATGAAGTTGATTTCTTATTATCTCTATCACCAGCAAATTCTGAATCAATGTATCCCTTTAACATTATTACTTCTTTATTTGATTTAAATGCCAAGCCTAAATCAACAGTACCCTTTATGTACCTTAATAACCTTNGTGACAGAAATATACTCAGCCTCAGTAGATGACATAGCAACAATCTTTTGTAATTGAGATTTCCAGCTAATTACGGTACCACATAAGGCATAAAAATAAGATGAAGTTGATTTCTTATTATCTCTATCACCAGCAAATTCTGAATCAATGTATCCCTTTAACATTATTACTTCTTTATTTGATTTAAATGCCAAGCCTAAATCAACAGTACCCTTTATGTACCTTAATAACCTTTTTAAGGCATTCTAATGATCTTCTCCAGGATTACTCTTAAATCTGCTTAATATACTAATGCTATGTGCAAGATCAGGCCTAGTACAGATCATTAAGTACATAACAGAGCCTATAACATTAGCATAAGGAATCCTGGACATCCTATCATATTCATCTTCAGTTTTAGGACAGCAGTCTGAAGATAATTTGTAATGATTAGGAAAAGGTAAGGATACAGGTTTGCAGTCATACATATTGAATTTTTTCAAAATTTTAATCACATAATCATGTTGGTTTAAAAACAGAAAGTCCTTCTCTTTATTCCTTACAATTTGCATACCTAAGATCTTCTTGGCAGAGCTAAGATCTTTCACATCACACTCAGTTTTCAACTTTAGTTTAATGTTTTCAATTTCAGCCTTATTGTAACTAGCAAGCAGCATATCATCCACATAAAGGACCAAATATAAGGAATTTTTACCTCCATTACTTTGCAATACAAGCAAGTGTCATATTGACTTCTTTTGAAGTCTAATTTTAGTACAAAAGTATCAAACTTTTGGTACCATTGCTTGGGACTTGCTTTAAACCATACAAAGATTTCTTTAACAAACACACAGTACTTTCATGGTTACCTTTCTCAAAGCCAACATGTTGTCTCATGTAAATAATTTCATCAAGTTCACCATACAAGAAAGCAGTTTTAACACCAAACTGATCAAGTTCCCATTTAAATTGAGCAACTAAGGTAAGTAAGCGTCTAATAGTAGTGTATTTAACTACAAGAGAAAATTTTTCAGTGTAATCGATACCCTCTTTTTCAGTAAAGTCTTTTGCTATTAATTTAGCCTTGTATCGTATGTTATTACCCCCACCTTCTCCCTGCTTAGTTTTATAGATCCATTTACAATTTATAAGTTTCTGTCCTTTAGGCCTTTCTACAAGTTCCCATATTTTATTTTTAATCAAAAAGGCCATTTCATCTTCCATAGAAGCTTTCCAATTTCCACTTTCTTTACAGTTTATGGAATCATTATAAGAGTTTGGTTCATTTTCAAAAAGTTCTTGATAAGTAAACAAGGAAACAAAATTTTCACTGTCAAACTTGTATAGGGTCTAATATGCCTCCTCTCTATGTCCCTTGTGGGTGATACCCATCAAGGGGTAGAGATGTAGGATCAGATTGATCAATGTGATCAAAACCTTGTTCAGTTTCAGTTTCAGGCAAAATGAAATTTTCTTCATGTTCAATATTCTCAACAGTAGACTCAGAAATATCCTGATTACTAGATGACTCCACCTCAATATGAATATCTTTATTAGTTAAAACATTCTCTTTTCCTTCAAGGCAAGACATCAAATATTCATTAAAAATGACATCTTTTCTAATTATTACTTTGTAACCCTTTTCAGATTTAACCTACAGTCTATACCCTTTAACATGTTCATCATACCCAAAAAAAAAACACATCTAAGGGATCTAGGTTCTAACTTTCTAATGTTTTGATGAGCATGTGCAGCACAGCTAAAAACTTTCAGGTAAGAATAGTTATTAGACCAGACAACTTCAAGAACAGCAAAATTCAAAACACTTTAGGACTCCTATTGATCAAATAGGTTGCAGTCCAAACTGCTTCACCCCAAAACATTTTTGGCAAACCAGAACTCGAAAGCATACATCTAAGTTTATTTAACAAACTTCTGTTCATTCTTGCAGCCATACCATTTTGTTGTCTTGCAGCCATACCATTTTGTTGTGGTGTGTAGCTGACAGTTCTATGTCTCAAAATTCTATGCTCTTTGCGAAAATTGTTGAATTCATAATTAAGGGATTCCAATCCATTATCTGTTCTCAGGATTTTTATTTTAAGATCAGTCTGATTTTCAACCTGGGTTTTCATTCCTTAAAAATAGAGAAAGTCTCATCTTTTGATTTCAGCAAAAACATCCAAAATTTTCTTGAAAAATCATCAGTTATTAACAGGTAATATTTAAAACCAGATAGGATAGACACAGCAGTAGGACCCCACAAATCAGCATGCAAGTACTCAAATTTTTGTTTAGATTTATGAGTTCCACTGAAAAAAGGAATTTTAACTTGTTTTCCTATAATACA
>CAIGRK010070070.1:0-13712 GCA_903798315.1 Fraxinus greggii
GGTCCTTGACTTTTACAACACTTTACAAATTAGTCATTTTGTCCACAGAATCGTCAATACTAAAAACCTAATAGATTCCAAACATTGTGAGGATTGAGTTCTAGATACGTCTTGTACATTCCATATGTGTCCCAACACAAGCTATTTTACAACATATGAGGAAATTTCAAGAGGTGTTGTGATTCTAGGAAATAATGTACCTAGCAAAATTGTTAGAGTTGGAACATTCAGAATTAGAATGGTTGATAGGCCTATTAGAGCACTTACAGATGTAGGGCACACTCCAGAACTGAAGAAGATTCTCGTATCTTTAAGTACCTTTGATTCAAAGGGATATAGATATATTGGTGAATGTTGAATTTTAAAGGTAAGCAATGGTGCTCTTGTCGTCATGAAGGAACATAAAAGCTATTCTAAATTGTACATTTTTATAGAGTTCTATAGTTATATGGGATGTAGTTGTTACTACTTCTTCTTTGACAAATGAATGAGTTACCAACTTTGGCATACGTGGCTGGACATATGAGCTAGAATGGTATGACATAGTTTAGTATTAGGGGACTTCTTGATGGGTAGAAGACCAATAAGATGAAGTTTTTTAAGCATTATGTCTTTGGGAAACTGAAAATGGCCAGATTCACTAAAGAAAAATAGAGTACGAAGGGAACACTTGAGTGTGCCCATTCAGATTTTTAGGGATTGACGATGGTGCCTTTTAAAGGAGGTGTTTATTACTTGCTGACAGTGATTAATGATTTCTCCAAAAAAGTTTAGGTATTCATCTTGAAACAGAAGAGTCATGTATTTGCTACCTTCAAGGAGTGGAAACAATGATTGAGAAACAGATTTGAAAAGGTGAAACATCTACCCACAGATAAAGGGTTGGAGTTTTGTTCAGATGAATTCAATAACAATTGCAGGGTTGAAGGCATTTTTGAGACACTTGACAGTGCCTGGAACTCTAAATCAAAATAGTGTGGTAGAACGGATGAATAGAACCTTGATGGAAAATGTTCGTTGTATGCTTTCAAATTTTAGGTTGCCTAAGACTTTTTGGGCTGAAACTGCTACTGCAGCTTGTTTTCTGACTAATAGTTCATTCTCAGTTGCCATTGAGAAAAAGACACCGGAAGATGTATGGTCTGGTAAATCTTCTTGTTATTCTAATATGAAGATATTTGGGTGTCCTGTTTATGCTCATGTGAATAGTGGGAAGTTGGAGTCTAGAACTAGAATGTGCATCTTTCTTGGGTATAAATTAGGTGTGATGGTGTCCTGAAATAGGAAATGTAGTTGTTAGTAGAGATGTAATGTTTGATGAACTTAATATGGTTCAAAGTTTGCCTACTGNTGGGCTGAAACTGCTACTGCAGCTTGTTTTCTGACTAATAGTTCATTCTCAGTTGCCATTGAGAAAAAGACACCGGAAGATGTATGGTCTGGTAAATCTTCTTGTTATTCTAATATGAAGATATTTGGGTGTCCTGTTTATGCTCATGTGAATAGTGGGAAGTTGGAGTCTAGAACTAGAATGTGCATCTTTCTTGGGTATAAATTAGGTGTGATGGTGTCCTGAAATAGGAAATGTAGTTGTTAGTAGAGATGTAATGTTTGATGAACTTAATATGGTTCAAAGTTTGCCTACTGGGAATTCTGATAAAACTGATCAACAAGATCAAAATACTAAGGTTGAGTTGAGAGTAATTCAAAAGTGAGATCAAAGGCTACAAATCAATCTAATTCAAAGCTGACAGATAGCAACACTTTGCCTACACCACCAGCAGTACCACAATATTCGATTGTTAAGGACAGACCTCGTAGATAGATTAAACATCCATGGAAGTATGGAGAAGCAGATTTGGTAGCTTATGCATTGAGTGTGAAAGATGGTATTGATTCCACTGAGGAGTCTGCTAAATATACAGAAGTAGTCAGTTATAGTGATTTTGTAGGTGGATTTGTGGTTTACTTTGTTCGGTTTCCCAAGGACGACGCCAATTTGTTGACAGTACAAACTTGGATACACAATTACAATTAAATATTGGTAAATACAATCAACAAATCCTCTCACTTAACTGTGAGTTTCTTCTCCTAAATTTATTAGTCTAGATGCTTAGACTAGAACAAGAGAAGAAATTGCTATTCGAGATGGAAATAATTGAATTGCATGCCATTCCTCAGATTGAAGGGTGTATTTATAGATTTTCCTCCAGATGTTTGGGTAGTTTGGTAGTCTTATAACCGAGTCGGTTAAGAATCGTGCTTTATTCACTTGCCCATGTGCTCTTCTTTAATAGCATGTAATTAGCGAACGGTTTAATATCTTTATGCAAGCATTCTGTGTTTTTACGCTCTTCGCATGCTGCCTTTCTCCTCGCCAATGGGCATATGGTTTCAAAGACTTTGTTTTGGGGGTTAACAGTTTCATTCACTCCAATTCTATGCAGTCATGGTATAACAGTTTCAACCTCCATTGTTCGATTTGTTCTTGCCAGCGAAAATATCAAACCAACTTAATCCAAATACCAAAATGCTTACTTCCTAAACATCTGTCAAAGTTCTGAAGATCAAAGGAATGTAACTGGAGTTTCAGTTGTTGTTGGAGAACGTGGAGTTCTTCATTGATCCACAGGAGATAGACGAATTCAGAAAGTCGGGAGTTGGTGCGGGAGCACGTAATTCAGGACGACATTGAAAATTACAGTCAAGAGTTGGTGTAGGGACACGCAATCCAGGAGAGCTGTGAGATTTGCAGCAGGAGATCCGAAAGTACTAGTGATAGTCGTGTCTGACGGACTATAAGTTTAAATTCGTTTATAGTAGATTTTCTATTAGCAAAGAGTCCGAAGTTTTTACCTAGTTGGGATTTCTCCTTGATCATTCTATGTGTTATTTACTGTTTTCATATAACTACGGCAATTCAACATAGAAAAATTGAATTAGTTGATTAACCATCTAGAGATAATCAAAGGTACTTGTTGCTATTTAATTATTAGATTTTAATTCAGCATAATCATCTATTCATCCCCTCCCGTTTTAGGTATAATTTGGGTCGAATCTCATAATTTCACATTTTATACCTAACTCTAAATTAATTATAACTTTAGTTCTTAATAGATTACCTTTATATATTAGATTAAATTTGGAGATACTATCAGAAACACTCGTGCTTTATGAAAATATCAAGATATATATTCTTCACGTTTAGAAAATTACAATAATCTTCCATATTTATAGATTTGAGTATCACATACACTATCTTACTACTTTTTGTATTACAAACCTACAATGTCCATTTCATGAGAAAAATGATTTGTAGTTAATTTGCTCAAAACAAACTAGAACTTGTTCGATATATTTTAAATTTTAGGCATATAAGTTTACTTAATTTCATTGTAAATAGTTATTTTTCTGAACTATTTTTTAAATGAATTATAAGTAGTATTTAATTTAACAAAATAGTTATTCGTATGTAAAGTTACATATCAAACTATCAAAATGGATATCATGATATTATTTTAAAATATTATGATGATTAATATATCAAATTAACTACATAACATGGTCATTAAATGATAAATTTTGAAGACGTATAAGGTTTTAATTGAACTCATGTACACTATTTTTTAACTAAATTAAGGGAATTGTGAATTAAATGTTTATAGTTTAGATCTTGCTTTAGTTTATAAATTTATAAAAATTTATTGATAAGTTTGCATTTGTTCATATTTAAATTGTGTCTACAGTGTTGGAAAATATTTGGACCCAAATGCGGAATTAAAGTAATAACAAGCAGCAAGTTATTTTTATTTTCTCCAAGCTCATCTTCTCCCAATTTCAGAACTCTTAAAGCTTACGGGTGAAATTAGGGCTTTTGGTGTTTGATCTAATGATATATTGTGTTTTAATCTTTGGTTGAGGCAAGAGATTATGGAATATGTATTTTGTTTCTAAAGGATGTTCTCTTGTAAGAAACAAAGGCTCAATCAATAATGAAGTAATGTTTGGGATGAATTATAAAGAATTAATCTTGTGATTGAATCAAGAGATCTTCGGAATATGATTTGTATATTCAAGAATATGATCTCTAATATGAAAATAATCTTCAACCACCCCTGAAAACGTGTCATGACTTGTATATTTATAATGGGTAGTGTTTAGGGTTGAAAGGGAATGAAAAATAGCAGGTTCACGCCACTCGGGTGCTGGCCTCGTGCCTAGCGAGTGGTGTCTCTGCCGCTTGAGTGCCGATCAAGTGGGAGGTCCATATTTTGAGCACTCGTCGCATGGCTAGAGAGCAGTTTTGCACCGACTTTTTTCTCTTTGATCCATAGTTGACATCATTGAATCCTCCAAGAACTATGCTACCAACTCACGATTATTTTGACTTTGATGAAAACTCAATAACTCATGATTTTGAATACAAATATTGCCAATTACAAATTTAGAAATTACTAATTATAAATTTGGACCTAAAAATCTCCTCATATGGCATTACGTGATAAAATCATTTATTTCAAGTCAAATCAAAACAACCACAACAATCTACCCAAAGACTCAATTCCCAAACTTTAACTCAAATATTGCCATATCTGTTTTTAGAAACACGTGAAAATACCAAGTGAAAAATAAGAGGAAACTTATAATAAGCATATAACTAAGTTAGAAAAATAACTCAAGTAAAATATGTATAACATCGACACATGTACTGCTACGAGCATCAAATAACATAGAATCTAAACACGATAAGTTAAGATATATAACCGAACTAGCAACACAAAATAATGATATTGATACTATACATAACACGTAGCATAATATCAATAAACAAAATATCCAATCATGTTAGTCAGATTATCGATCAATCATGTGTCAAGGAATAACAATGACTCCTCTTAAGTCAAATATCAAAATAAAATTTCTCCTCCTAACTCATATACTCAGCTTTCTGAAATAAATATTAATCACTTCCCCTTCTTATCACAAATAATAAAGGAAAAAATGGTAATATAAACATAAGAGAAGAATGAGTGAAAAGAAATATGCATATGTGCAATTATGTAAAACATGTGATGGGTGGATAAAGATTTTCTTTATGTTGAGACGACTATTTTCATGGATTTTTAAATATAATATCATGAAAAGTTATTTGCTCACTTATACATTGCTCACTTATATATGTATAATTCATAAATAATAAACTTTTTCAACATAACTTATTTTAAACCAATATGGAGTAAATTTTGTGTAAGTTATTCATGTGTGAAAAGTGCAACGAAACTCTTCTAAGTAAGTCTCAAAACCTTAAATCGATGAGAAAGGACATGAAAATAATCATTGGTGAATGAATATATTCCTCAAAATATGAAATGAAATCCATTACGAGGAACTTTTAAATTAAAAAACTCATATTAAATTTTTTTTCAATGTATAACTTTTCTTTCTCCCCCTATATGTAAGCATATGTATATAAATTTTTTCCCTCATTATTTTTTTCATATCTTATGTATAGACTTATTGTCATTAAGCATACTTATTGATCCATGTAACGAACTTTAGGTCATGACTCCAAAATCAGATGACTATAGGGCACCAAGTTTTAAGATACCCAACTTGCTTAATTTCTCGAATTAAAAAGGCTTCAAAAACAAGTATAAGAAGATGTATCATAATAATTCATTTCTTTTGCAGCACAATACTCTTCTTAAGTTATGGAGAATATACAAGAGTTTAGGTCAATCAATTAAAGGTTGTTCTTTATTCAAAGTCAACCCACTATACAAATGATCGCATTCCAAATCTCACACACGCGGTCAAAACTCAATCACAAAAGCTTAATGTGTGCACTGCAGATAGTACATGCAATAACCTATACCAAATACTCTAAACAAGTTCTAAACAAAGTTAATTGAAAACTTTATTCACTATTCATTAATTATACTAGTACTTGATCACAAAAATAATATGTCCAAAAGAATTAAATGAAAGTGCAACGACTTCAAAAATATTTTTTCCTTTTTCAATTATTTTTTCATATTTTCTATTTTTTATTTTTCAAAAAAAACTAATGCATAACAAATGAAATAAGGGTAAAAAATATAGAGTGCATGCATGAAGATGGAGACATAATGAATAATGCAAGTGTATAAACCTAAATACCTAATCAATAAGGCATAGAGACACTCTTACCATGAAGAGCAGCACGAGTAATACTGAAACTAATATCATTTTAACTTGTGAGTTCACTTTTTTTGACAAAAACCTTCTTAGAAGAAGATGTAATCTTAATCAATTAAGTTATCAATCCATTCAAGTGGTTTACTTGATTAGTCAAGAATCTAACATAAGTAGTTATGTTTTGTTTATTGTTCATAATCAAGGGATTACAGCACTTAGGCCTAATGTGATCTAAAACACCACAATTATGACATGTGGAAATGAACTTATGACCAATTTTAAGTTGAAGAACCTTATGTTGTACTGTTACTCTAGGTCCAGGGACTACTCGTTTAGACTTAACAAAGGCATGAGCCAACTTGGTTTTAGAAGATGAAGCAGCATGGGTATTAGGTTTATTTAATCCTAACATATTGTCAATCTTCTTATTACTACTAATAAAGTATTGAAGTTGGGCGCTAGACTCTCATGGTCATTAGTAAGAATCTTAACCTTAACTTTTAAGGACTTTTTCTTTGCCCTTAACTCATTCAATCTACTACCATACTCCTTAAGTTTGTCTTCTAAACTCTCGTTTTCTAACTCAAGTTTATGCATTTTCTTAAAGACGGAGCTATTCAATTTTTTTCAACTTAAGGCACTCCTCAAGCAATTCATCGAGCTCATCTTCTGATTCTTCTTTTCAAGGGCCAGATTGCAATATGTCTTCAAGCGACTCAATCTTGACCACAGAAGTGAATGCCATATAATTTCCCCCTATCAAGATTGGAGTTCTTACTTTGATTATTGAAAATAGACTAGTCATTCGTGATAGTAGCATTCATAGCATTACCTAGTGTTTTCTTATAAATTGGCATTCAGATTTAACATGGCCAAAATCCCGGCACTCATGACACCTAATAGACCCTTTTTCAGGTATTTCTAGCATCATTTTTCTTTCTTTTATCTTTTCTGGATGTACTGGATTCACCGTTAAATTTTTCGGAATGTCTCTTACTATTCTTAAAGAATTTCTTAAATTTCCTAGCAAGGTAGGGAAGCTCTCGTAACTTAAGTTTTTCATCATCAGTGGTGTCACTATTTGCTTCCCTGATAGTTTTGAGGGATAAAGATTTGTTCTTCTCATACTGAGGTAAGCTAAGTTCATATGTTTGGAGAGATCCTACAATTTATTTTATCTTGATGGTATCTAGTTCTTTGCTTTCCTCAATAACAGTGACTTTAGGTCTAAATTTATTAGGTAGGGATCTCATAACCTTTCTCACAATCTTAGCCTCAAGGATTCGTTCACCTAGGTTGAAACTAGAGTTGGCTATGTCATTTAATTTAGCATAGAAGTCATCAAAAAATTCGTCATCAATCATTCTAATTTCTTTAAACCTAGTGGTTAACGTCTGCAACTTAGTGTTTTTAACGGTCTTGGTTCCCTCATGTGTGGTTTCTCATATATCCCAAGCATCTTTTGTAATCTCACACATGGACACTCTTTTGAACTCCTCAGGCGAAATAGTCATAAAAATGGCATGTATTCTTCTACTGTTCCAATTACACTCATCTAAATCATTCTTAGCTCAAGTAGAAACCTTGGTAGGGATATATACACCTGCAATAGATGTAGAAGGGACAATACAATCTTTTTCATACTAATCCAAACTCGTTCATCCATGGACTTAAAAAAGTCATTCATTCTAACTGTCTGTATGCATAATTACTACCGTCGAAGTATGGAAGAAACAGAAAGTGTTTGACTCATCTAGACAAAATTGGGTCACAAATCGATATTAAACTTTGATACCACTTGTTGGAAAATATTTGAACCTAAATGCCGAATTAAACCAATAATAAGTAACAAGTCACTTTTTATCGTCTCTACATAATTAAGGTCATTAATCCAAGTGACCCTAGATTTAAACAATCACATAGACTTATATATCAAAAGTAATAAAACAAATAACATCAGATATCATCACGAATGTAAACCCTTTCTCAGGATTTTAAACCTCTGGGCAAATGTACTAGTAAAATC
Source organism: Fraxinus greggii (assembly GCA_903798315.1). NCBI lineage: Eukaryota > Viridiplantae > Streptophyta > Magnoliopsida > Lamiales > Oleaceae > Fraxinus > Fraxinus greggii. The sequence goes on from CAIGRK010070070.1 coordinate 8,204, forward strand.
CACTAGAAAAGTAAAATTACAATTAATCTAGAAACTGCTAAACTTTAGCTAACTTTTATCACCTAACTTGTAAATCACCGAAAAACTCTTCGATTGTACGACCCCGTACATCCTAGCAACTTTGAGTTACTTTTCCCTCCACGTGGATTACCAAGAAAGAACAAGTTCCGAAGCACTCGAACTCCAAGCACCTCTTCTCCCAATTTCAGAACTCTAATGGCTTATGAGCGTAGGTAGGGATTTTGATGTTTGGTCTTACGATCTTTTGTGCTTTGATCTTCAGTTGAAGCTAGAGATTATGGAATAAGTATATGTTCTCTAAAGGATGTTATCTTGAATGAAACAAAGGCTCAATCAATAATAATATAATGTTTGGGATGAATTATGAAGAATTAACTTTGTGATTGAATTAAAAGATCTTTGGAATATAATTTGGATCTTCAAGAATGTGATATCTAATATGAAAATAATGTTCAAGCACCCCTAAAAATGTTTCATGGCTTATATATTTATAATATGTAATGTTTGGGGTTGAAAGGGATCGAAAAATAGTTATCTCACTCGAGTCATCGCACCGTCGCTTAAGCGCTAGCCTCATGCCTAGCGAACGATGCTTCTGCCGCTCAAGCACTAGTTGAGCGGCGAGTTTTCTGTATTGAGTGCTTGAGCGCTCTTTGTACGGGCATCGAGGGATTTTAGGTCGACTTTCTCTTTGATCCATATTGACAGCTTTGACTTCTCCAAGGACTATGCTACGAATCCACAACTATTTTCACTTTAATTATAACTCAAATAACTCATGATTTTAAATACGAAAATTGCCAGTTACAAATTTAAAAATTACTAATTATAGTTTGGACCTAACACAATATATATATAATTGAAATCGTTTAAAACCATTATTACAAAATTCCTGGACAAATTTCAGTTTAAACTTTCATTAGCACGTATATTCAAAATTGCGTATGCAGTGTGATTTTATAAACGTAATGTAATATCTCTAATATTGTCATAAAGCTCGAATTATTATTATTTAATTATTTGAATCATTTTATTTGTCGAAATTACTTATGAAGTTATATTTTGAGTAACAATACCGTCCCACTCAAAATAAATAACTTTTTAAAATTATAAGAAAAAGTTGTAGCTTATAAGCTAAAATAAAAATATGCCAAAAAATAAATTACATTTTTCCAATGAAAATCCAACAAGTGACATGACTGAAAATCTTTCATGCCCCCCACGAATGCGTCGCTTCATAATTATGCAGATGAAAGGCAAACCAAGCACCAAGCCAATAAGAAGATTACATTGTCTATAATCCAAATTAGGCAAGTCATATTTTGTCAATTTCTAATCTTAGTACCTTAAAATTATGTCGAAATCATCCTTAGTCCTCTTATCAACCTCTATACTATTATTTATTTATTTTTATTTTTTTATGAAACCAAACAAATAAATTCTCACTTCGGTAGGTCACCGCGATGATCTGAGGACATAAAGTGTGGAATTCAAACTAATTAACTGATCACGTTCTCTATATTATTAATTAAGAAGCACATTGAAAAGATTTTCTGTTTTAATATTACAATTTTAAGTTATGTTTTTGGGTTAAAAATAAAAATTTTGAAGTCATGAAGTAAATGACTTTCATTGTTAACTTTGAATTTAGTTTGTATAATCTCTCTCTCACGACACCATTAACTAGTATTTCAATAATATTTCGATGAGAAAGTAGTGGCGATACTTCAACTTCGAATATTTGTCTAATATGACATTTAACACTCATACAAAATGTTAATCTGCTAAATAAACGGTTGGTGGGAGTTATAAGTCATTCTTTTAATCCATTTGAGGGAGAAAAATCTTTAGAATATTTTGCTTTTGTACTTTTACTCTTCACTTTTACTTTTTACAGAAACAACAGTTTTTATCTGATAAGAGGGTCCATAGTGAACCATTCACGGGAAGACCCTTGGTGTTTATTGTGAGGTTGACGATTGCATGTGATGAAATAGTGAAACAAACCTTAAATATCTTATTGGAAATGTCAAAGTATTTTTGCAAATATTTCAATTCAATATTCCTATATCAAAAATTAAATTACATTTGCTTTATAATTTTCTATATCTTCTAATCCAAGTTGTTATACGGGCACGGTGTGACGAGTTGAAACTACACTATAACCCTAAAACTTCGAATTAAGTTAACTTAGAATATTGGATAAATCTCGAATAACGAATATGCTATAAATCTCAAATAACGAATGCTAGCATTTATAATTGTAGTATGTAGTGTTTACTATGTTTATTTTTATATGATTAGAAAAAGAAAAATGTATTTAGAGACGTTAAAATATGTCATGACACTCGTCGTGCTTGTGCATTCTAATGCTCAATAAGAATAAGAATCCTGGTACATGTACAAGAAAAACATGACAGTGTCAATATAGGGGACCCTGTAATTGGCTAAGCTAAAAAATATGTATAGGAAAAAAAAAAAATGGGTCCCGGGGGGTGGGGACTAGTGTCCCCTTGTAATTGGCTAAGCCGAAAAATAGCCAATTACAAGCAATTGTCCGCCCCGCCCCGCTTTTAGAGTATTGTGAACGAAGTAAATCGCGGGACATGCCTCAGTATGCCAGGGTACAAAAGCTGTCATACTGGTGCTCATAAAGAGTCAAATTTCATACCTTGTAAGAGGTAGGAATCGAACCCTCACACTGCGACTGTCAGCTCAGCAGAGACTACCTCACTCATGTCCTTTGCACCGCTAATCTATACCCTCGGGGCTATCTTATTAAGTATCTAATATGTAGAGGAAATAGACTTTCGCAATGATAGTAATATCAGACTAATTCAAAATTACATTCGATTGACACGCTAAACTTTCACATAGTACAAAGTGAAATTAAGTCCTTGTTTGAGCCCTATTATCTAAACATTCATTTTTTTTTCCAAATTTATTTTTAATCATATATTATCTCAATAAAATAATTTACATGTAAACTCAAAATTTTTCTCTACTTCTTAATCAAGTATTCTTAAAAAAATTACTATTACAAAACTCATTTCAACAAAAGTTGGAGCTCAAATGTAGACAAAGTATCATGTATCTATTGAAAAAGGAAGTTTACCAAGGGGGAATTTGCCACTTTGTCAAAAAAATGTAACAAATGTAGTGACATAATTCGAAGGGGGGCAAATAATTTGATGGAAAAATTTACTGTGTATAAAATAATCTAATAATAAAATGTCATGTAGCATTATATCAAATATTATGACAAAATATACTACCCCTCAACGATAGCAATTTATAGTGATTAGAAAAGAATAATAATAAAAAAAGAATTAAATTAAATGTACATTGTTGACAACCAGGTTGAGATCATTTTCTACGTGGAGGAAATTTGTACAATGGTGTGATGAATAAATTGAAAATTAAAAGTGTAGATCTTATCACGTGGAAGAATGTATACGTAAAAGAGAGTGCACATATACCATAGTTAATTAAAAAAAAAAGGAGGCTTGGGGTTAAAGTGCACGTGGGGGGTTGATAAGGCTGCCATTTTTCCGTGTTCGGGATAGATGGCAAGTTGGCAACTGTTATGTGGCCGACAACACAATTTCAGATTTGGGATTCACCTTCACACCAACTGCCCCACATTTTTTGGACTTTTACTATTTCCCCCTATTTTTATTTTTGTTTCTTCTTTTATTTTTTCTATTCCTGGTTCATACATTTTCTTATTCTTATTCAATTAAATTTATTCTCCGATCCTAGAACTTCACGGTACTCCTTCGTTGTAGATCACCTAAAATTATTTAGTCTTGTAAGATGATACTTTCTAATTTAAACGAGATTCCATGTGTCTCATGCTGCTCAAGCTAGCCTCTTTTTCCTTCTTTCAAGTATTCCCATCTAACATCCTTGTATAGTTGTATTGCAAATTTGCCACATCAATTATTTCTTTCACAGTCGATTCGCAAGCACAAGTCTTTGATAATAGAGGATTTCTTTCTTGCTTTGGAATGAGATTTTATTTTATTTTTTATTTTTTTATTTGAAAAAATATACTTCAAGATTGATAGATTTAAAACGATTTGTGGTTAAAATATATATATATATATATATATATATATATATATAGACACACACACACACACACTTGGGGTCAGAAAAATCGGTGTTCAAAATATTTTGAGTTGATTTTGAGCATGGGTTTTGTCGGTAAAAAAAAATCAAATGATATGTGTTCAAATTATTATTATATATTATACAAATAAAAATTATAAAACTTATAATTTATTTTAAAAATATCTTGTACATCTTGAGAAAAACGGGTGATTTGAGTGTAAATTATCAATTATCATTAGACAATAAACAACAAGCGTTAAAGAGTCACGTCAAGGACACTATTGTAAAGTCGTGCTGTCTCCCCTTCATTCGGGTTCTTTCAGCTCTACATGATTTCAAGATAAAAACCATATGACTCATAGTATGTTCTCCTTCTACAGGCACAATCACATGTAGATAAAAAAAAACAAGCATTTATCAAACTGCTAAAATAGTATAAAAATGTATATAGAGTATTTAATTAAAGTTGTATCTTCGATCATTTCAAAGAATGAAATATTCTCCTTTTATAGGCAAAGTTTCAAGCCCACATTAATGTAAAATTAAACCATTTAATTAAGGTTTTAAATTTGTATTAAACCTAAAAATTAAAAACAAAAACTAAATATTAAAAATGTATTAATTTTTGAAATTTAGAACTTTTTAATATTTATGTTACAACAATTCCCCACAAGTTTTAAACTTTCAAAATTGATAAATATATAATATATAGTGACATTGTTATAGGCGTCTTCGACTTGAACCTCACTTAGTGATAGCAATTTTCATTTAATCGGAGCCATAATGGACTAAACTTTAAATTAGGTCTCTTTGGCCAAACTTCAATTGTTCCATCGAAGTATCGATTTAAACTCTAATTCATAGCAGATAGCGCTATTAATGGCCATGTGTTCTTATCATGATTCTAGTAAGAGTCTCTGAAATACCCCAATCTCATAGTCACGATCTCATAGCAACTCTTACATAGGTGAGTCCTCCAAAAATGAATGTGACTCACTCGCAAGAATTCTCATCTCCATACTTATTCAGTATGAAACCCTTCCTCACATCACATTATTATTAGCACTATCACCATAGAGATAAGCACAAATAAATTAGTGATATTATAAGTTACGCAGTGCGGATTGTTTCTACCACATTAAACCTAGACAAGGTAGCAGAAAAATTGAATTTCACAGTCGAAAATGATGAAATATGGGCCTATTTAAATATTTGAAATGTGGAAAGCCCTGTTTGTTGAGGATTAAAATCAATTTTTTAGTAAGTCTTGATAAAAGTAGATAAAATATGTGGTCGAAAAGTTGTCGATCCTCATGAAATATGTGATTAAAATAATTGTTAACTTCAAATTAGATTAAAATCTTGATTTTAA
>CAIGRK010070077.1:0-13289 GCA_903798315.1 Fraxinus greggii
TGATGATTTTAATTGGATTGATAGTGGTGTTAGGGTTTTTCCAATTGTGTGGGTATTTTTGATATTTGACATTATTTATTTATTATATTTTATAAGGGTAATTATATTCCACTACAAGTTTTATTTCTTACATCACATTTTAATTATGCTTAAAGTTCTTAATTTTTTTCTCATTATAACATTTATATTCAGACAAATTTTCGTGTCATTTTTATGATTGTACTTTTCATTAGCTAACACATTTTGCATTTAATATCAATTTTATATCCAAAAGTCCGTTAAAATGACGTAAAATAACTTATTTTTCCGTTATATTCTTAAAAAAATAAATAAATAAATAGTGCAAATAAATATTTTTTTCTTATTTCAAAATATAAAAATAACATATTTGTACATAAATCACCACCAAAATGAGCTGTACTAAGGTTGAATACAAGTATTCCATGGAAAAAACTTAATGAAATAATTGTTACAGTAAAAAAAATTAAGGAATTTAATTATATTTAAAATATGTTGTATTAATTAAAATTATGATGACGATATAATCACTCATTTTATAATTGATGATGAAGGCTATTTCACCAACCAATATCAAAAGAATTGATTTAACAAAATATTAGTCTCGTTTATTTAACAAACTCCCCCCAAATCATGCACCCATTACAAAGATAGGAAATTGCGTGAAGTTATCGCGCCCTCCTACCTTCATCTACGTTCTAGGGTTTCTCTCTTTGTCATTCATCTCCAACAGAAGGCTTCTCTCTCATTAGTGCAAAGTGTATATCTGTATACGTATATTACTGTCACTGATCTCTCGCTCTTACCTTCTGCTTTTCCCCTAACCCTTATCGCCCTCTATCGGATGATTTTTCTCTTAGAAGCCCTCAATTTTGAGTTAATTATTATTTTTTTTGCCGGAAGTAGAGTAGAATTTGATGCTACACAAGTCATGTTTTTGATAAATTAGAATTTATTTTGAAGAAAAGGAAGAAATGCATGTCAGGGAGTTAGAGAACCGTGAAACTTCCGACATGAAGAGGGCAGAAAAGTCAGAGGAAAGTGAGGAACCAGAATCCTTGGAGGAGAATTCAAGTAAAAAAGATTTGAGTTCTGAGTCGGTTATTGATGTTTCGGGAAAAGTATTGGATTTTCCGCTGCTAGAGGGTGTGGAAAGCATGGTAGAAGGGTTGTATATGTACAAGAATGGGTTGTACTTGATTCCCAGGGCGGTGGGTAGGCTCAAAGGCTTGAAAACTTTAAAGTTCTTTGCGAATGATGTGAATTTGTTCCCTGTGGAGTTCAAGAACTTGGTAGAGATGGAAATTTTGCAAGTGAAAGTTGCAGCGCCGGGAGTTAATGGGTTTGAGTTAAGCAAAATGAGGAATTTGAAGGAGCTGGAGCTCAGTAGAGTTCCCCCAAGGCCCTCGGCTTTCCCAATTTTGAGTGAGATTGCTGGGCTTAAGTGCTTGACTAGGCTTTCTGTTTGCCACTTCTCCATAAGGTTGGTCTTTCAACGTCTTTCCAAACAAAGGGGATTATTAGTATTGTTTTTATTCATGTATCGTAGTATATATTATGCATGTGACTTTTCTCTTTCCTTTTGAATTTTAAAAAGAATTGAGAAAATATTGGATCTTATTAGACTTAGACGATGAGTTACTTAGTGGGTTGATGTGGTAGGATGGAATGATTATACGAAAAAGAATGAAAAAGGAGTGTTCAGTTGACCTTTTTTTGTGAGATAACTGTTTAATGGGTTGGTGCCGGGGGTTAATGTGTCCAAGTTAAGAAAAACGAGGAATTTGAAAGAGCTGGAGCTCAGCAGAGTTCCCCAAAGGCCCTTGCCTTTCCCAACTTTGAGTGAGAAGGCTGGGCTTAAGTTCTTGACTAGGCTCGCAGTTTGCCACTTCTCCATGAGGTTGGTCCTTCTCCATCTTTTCAGATGAAGGGGATTATTAGTATTGTTGTTATTCATGTATTGCAGTATATATTATGCATGTGTTCTGTTTCTTTTGAATTTTAAAAAGAATTGAGAAAATATTGGAGCTTATTAGACTTAGACAATGAATTACTTAATGGGTAGGTGTGGTAGGATGAAATGGTTATTTGAAAAAGTAAAAAAAATGAGTTACTGTTAGCCTTTTTTTCGTGAGATNCCTTTCCCAACTTTGAGTGAGAAGGCTGGGCTTAAGTTCTTGACTAGGCTCGCAGTTTGCCACTTCTCCATGAGGTTGGTCCTTCTCCATCTTTACAGATGAAGGGGATTATTAGTATTGTTGTTATTCATGTATTGCAGTATATATTATGCATGTGTTCTGTTTCTTTTGAATTTTAAAAAGAATTGAGAAAATATTGGAGCTTATTAGACCTAGACAATGAATTACTTAATGGGTAGGTGTGGTAGGATGAAATGGTTATTTGAAAAAGTAAGAAAAATGAGTTACTGTTAGCCTTTTTTTCGTGAGATAGCTGTTTAATGGGTTGGTGCCGGGGGATAATGGGTTGGAGTTAAGCAAAATGTGGAATTTGAAGGAGCTGGAGCTCAGTAGTTCCCCCAAGGCTCTTGGCAGTTGGCATTCCCAATTATGAGTGAGATTGTTGGGCATAAGTGCTTGACTAGGCTCTCACTTCTCCATAAGGTTTGTCCTTCTCCGTCTTTCCAAATAAAGGGGATTATTAGTATTGTTGTTATTCTTGTACTGTAGTATATATTATGTACGTTAAGGTTCTGTTTCCTTCTGAATTTTATAAAGAATTGAGAAAATATTGGAGCTTATTAGACTCAGACGATGATTTGTTTAATGGGTTGGTGTGGTAAGATGGAATGGTTATTCGAAAAAGAAAGACAAATGAGTGTACAAACCTTTTTTTTGAGATAATTGAAGTTCAAGTTTAACAATTTATTGTTGCACTGAGAGAACTTTTAGCTTGAAATATTGATAGTTGTGCAGTTTATTAATTTGTATGTGGACTATAGGTAGGACTTAGGAATACTTACTTGCAAATGGATGTATATACTATTTGCTTATAGGTTTTTGATATGCGGCTTCATTTTTCTCTATTACCATGCTCATGAGGGTCATTTGTGAGATCAGATTTACATGGATTCAGTATACTTAAGAAGTGAATGGGATTTTTTATGTACCTGTCCAAGAGATATCCAATGTGTTATCATGTTAGAAATGGTGGGCTCAAAGATAGGATTATTCTGCCATGTGCTAACAGGCAGATTTATTTAAACAGATTAGGTTCTGAGCATTAAGTGATAATGTACCTTTGGCAGATGTGTGGCATTTTCCTATGCATTAGTTCATATTGACACACTTTGCATTTGGCGTGACGTGATATAGTCCTTATTCATTAGAAGATGTTTCACCCAGTATAATTGTTGCATCTCCCTGTGAAGGTGGGATATTGAACGCACCAATTTTTCTTAAAATTTGAGGATGTTTTATTGAATGGCAGGTCTAAATTTTAGCTTCAACTGAGTTTAGATTCTGATGCTTTAACTGCCTTTGAATTTTAATGGTTAGGTCAATGTGCTGTCCTTTAAATGCATTGGTGTGCTCAGTAGGTTTGCATGCTTGTGCTACATTGCAAAATTATGGACTTCCATGAATCTGAAACTTCTTTGCATCAATATGATATATGTTCCTTTCAGGGTCTCGGTGATCTCTTTTTTTCCTAAGCTACTTCAGTTATGCCTTGAGTTCATCATATTGAAATTAAGTTCCTCAGAGTGCAATGTGAAATGTTAATTCTTAAGGTTCTTTATGCATATATGTTTAATAATGCCGCATTGATGAATTAGCTTTGGAGAAAGTATTAATAGTCCATCTCTTGAACTTTTTCTGCAGATACCTCCCTCCAGAAATCAGCTGTCTTAACAAGTTGGAGTTCTTAGATCTTTCGTTTAATAAGATGAGGAATTTACCAGATGAGATAGCTTCGTTGAGTTCCTTGATATCGTTGAAGGTGGCTAATAATAAGCTGGTTGAGCTGCCACCTGAATTGTCGTCTTTGCAGAGATTGGAGAACTTGGATCTGTCATACAATCGATTGACATCCTTGGGATTTCTCGAACTTGAAACAATGCAAAATCTTCGGAGTCTAAATCTTCAGGTATGTGCCCATTGAATTTAACAATGGACCTGCTAATTGATTAGCATCATTTTAAATATCTGGATGAATATTGGTCATGTTTTCTACTTTCTGGTTTTCATTATTTCTTTAGATGATTTATACTGGCCTTTGCTTTTCACTTTCATGTATCTTAACCTAACATGTAATTTGCTATATTTTCCTCCTCCCTTTTCATACTCATTGAAGCACAATGATCTACGTAGTTGCTGTCAAATACCATCATGGATATGCTGCAATTTGGAGGGAAACAACAATTACATATCAAATGATGAATCTGCAGAAATGGATGTCTATCAGGGTGTAGTACAGGAGAATGATAACAGTCCTAGCAATAGTGAGGCCCTTTCTCTCTCTTTGACCCCTCAGTTGAAGTTGTCTGATCGTGTCATGTATAGATACTAACGCAGTGATAACACTTTTGACACATTGTAGGCTCTTCAATCACACCAAGGAGTCATATAACTGTTCTGTCACCTAATAATCGAGGCCTGTTGGCAAGAAGGACTAAGGGAAGGAAATGGCAGTGTAATCGGCAACCAAGAACTCGGCAAGAGAGACTGAATTACAGCAAGAAATGGAAACTTGAAGCTGCAATTCAAAATTCTTCTGAAAAATGCATGGCTTGCAAAATGTCTGTCCTTGGCGACAACTCTCTGGCAGAAGGTTCATCTGCACTTGCAGATGCTGATGTTGACAATAAAGAATCGTTTTCTGGAGACGATTTTTATGCAAACTCACTTATTAATATTGAAAATGTAGATGCTAATACAAAGGACTCTGTCGTTACTTGTTCATGTTCTGCACTTGACACTGATGGGATTCTCAAAGAGGTTGAGGGTGACTGTTCTGAGTCTGGTGCAACTTTGGACTCTCTTTCTGATGCTGTTAAGGTGCTGGATGAAGGCTCATCTTCTGAAACATCTAACAGTATAATGAAGTCAAAAAGGCATTCAGAGAAGGACCTCGATAACCCAAAACCTACTAAATCCCGAAGACCAACTAATGAACCCTTATATTTGTCATGCCAATATAGCAAAATATCGTTTTGTGGGGTTGATGACCATTTACCAGATGGCTTCTATGATGCGGGTCGAGATCGTCCCTTTAGGCCACTGTCTAGTTATGAGCAAAATTTTCAGCTTCACGCACGGGAAGTAATTCTCGTTGACCGGTAAATTTCTTTGTAAATGTTGATTATTTCTGTTGTAGATATTTATTGTGTTGAATATACATGAACTTGAAAAGTGACTTAGTGGACTACTTGGAGAGTTCTCAGTAGATTTTTATTGCTCTACTAGTCACATAGTTCATAATTGTGTAATTTTTCCATCAGGGAAAGGGATGAAGATTTAGATTCTGTACTATTATGTGCCCGAGCATTAGTGTATCATTTCAAGCGGATGAATGGTTCGACTGATGAGCAGAGCCTTGTTGCAATTGATAATTTACAGATTGCATCATTGCTTGCTCTTTTTGTCTCCGATCATCTTGGAGGAAGTGATAAATTTGCGGCTCTGCAAAAGATACGAAAAGCTGTTTCTGGTTCAAACTATAAGAAACCATTTGTTTGTACATGTCCTACTGGGACTCGTGATGATATTAATATAGACACGAAGCAGGGCGTGGACAATGTAGAAGATATTGTCTTCCTGGATTTATGTGAGAAGTCTCTTCAATCCAAAAAAGCAAGGCTAAATTCTATTATAGTTCCTATTGGTGGTCTGCAGTTTGGGGTTTGCAGGCATAGAGCTGTGCTGATGAAGGTAGCCTCTCTCTATTAAATGTGTTTCTAACTTTTGATCTTGTTGGAGGAACTAATTTATGTGAACTGACACCCTTTTCACCTATTGTAGTATCTATGTGATCGGCTGGAGCCGCGAATACCATGTGAGCTTGTTCGGGGTTACTTGGATTTTTCTCCACATGCCTGGAATGTGATTGTCATAAAGAGGAGCGAGTCATGGGTACGCATGATAGTTGATGCATGCCATNTCTCTCTATTAAATGTGTTTCTAACTTTTGATCTTGTTGGAGGAACTAATTTATGTGAACTGACACCCTTTTCACCTATTGTAGTATCTATGTGATCGGCTGGAGCCGCGAATACCATGTGAGCTTGTTCGGGGTTACTTGGATTTTTCTCCACATGCCTGGAATGTGATTGTCATAAAGAGGAGCGAGTCATGGGTACGCATGATAGTTGATGCATGCCATCCCCATGATATAAGAGAAGAGACTGATCCCGAATATTTCTGCAGGTTGTGTTTTTTATTTTACTTTTCATTTTTGTTTGCTATTTAAGTTCTAATTAGATGCAAACATGGACTTGCACTTTACTGTTTTTGCTTAGCATCTAGGAAGCACCAGCATGCATCCGGTGCTGGCAAGTTGGTGTCCGACATGTATCAGACAATGATACATGTCGAATAGGCCAGCTGGCATGTCCAATGTTGTCCCTGATTTCTTACAGCTAGACACGTATGTGAAAGTTGCCGACACAACGTGAATACTTGCAGATAATTGGGAAAGGAAGAAGACAAACTAACCTAACCCATGGTCATCTTCCTTTTCCGATAGCTAAATCGCACGCCTGTGATATCATGACTGCTTGTGGGTGTCGAGTTATTGAGCTGTTCTCATTTTATCACTTCGAATGATGCTAATGGCTAAAGAAACCCTAGTTGAAGAACTAAACCTACTTTTCTGATTTCTATATTAAGACGTGCTTTCTCTCTCTTATTAACCAACTTTTCTGATTTCTATATTAAGCCGTGCTTTCTCTCTCTTATTAAATGCATGCTTAATTTGGGGAAACCCTAGTTGACTTGCCTTTATTAAAAAGGCCAAGCATTATGTTTTATTTAATAAGTAGAGATCGACTTTTCTTTTTTAGAAGACAAAGACTCACTTTTTAATTATCAATCGATTGGGATTATATAAAATGATTTAGCCCTTTTTTTTAAAGGGTGCAACTTTCCTTTTTAACCAATTAAAAAAAAATAATTGTATCCTTAAGGGCTAAAGCACCCTTTTTTATATTGAAAAGTAGGGTATTTAACTTTCACATTATCAATATTTTAGTTGCTATACAATTTGTAATTAAAAAAGGTACCCATAATACTTGTGGTCAGCAGATAGTACATTATATGACTGAATGTCCTTTGATCATTTTCCTAAATACTAAGGGTCTGTTCTCTTTACCATTTTTTAAGCCTTTTCTGTTTTCAATTTTTCAAAACAGTGAAAATATGTTCTCTTTCCTATTTTCGAAAACGCCTTTTTTGAAAATAAGCTAAAAATTTACAAAGAAAACCCAAAACGACAAATTTGTCATTTAGGGTGTTTTCAGTTATAATCGAGCCAAACTTTTCAAAATACGTTTTGGGTGTTTTCAAAATAATTTTTCAAAATACCAAAAAAAACAGATTTTCAACAATTTAAAAATGGACACTCAAAACACAAAATCTAAAATGAATTCAAAACACAAAATACAAAACTGAAACACAAAGAGAACAACCCTTAATATTTTGATATTTCTTGTTTTTGGATATGTTTCACACTTCACCTTCGGAAACTTGTTTATAATTGGTTGTTTCTAATAACAATGGGGCTCAAACATGGACTATGTATGAAGAGCACATTATATGAGAATGTGGTTGAAAATGAGTTATGGATAAAAATGAGTTTGGAAGAATAGTGCTCAAACATGGGCTATGTATGAAGCCCTTTGTTTCATGTTTAAGAGAACCTGTAACCTGTAGATATGAATCTATCTTGTTCTTCCAACGCTCGATATTATTGTTATCAAGAGCACATTGATGGCATATTTTTGCATGTTTGTGTTGACCATTGTCTCTTATGGGTTTTCTTTTTCTTTTCAGATATGTTCCTTTAAGTCGTATCAGTTCTCCTGTTGCAGTGGATGATGGGCTTCGTTGAGAGAGAGACGAGAGAGGGGGGAGGGGGAACAGGTTTTCCATTTTTTTATTTTTGAAAACAATTTTTCAAAATGTCAAAAAAAACACATTTTCAAAAATTTAAAAATGGACGCTCAAAACACAAAATCTAAAATGAATTCAAAACACAAAATACAAAACTGAAACACAAAGAGAACAACCCTTAATATTTTGATATTTCTTGTTTTTGGATATGTTTCACGCTTCACCTTCGGAAACTTGTTAATAATTGGTTGTTTCTAATAACAATGGGGCTCCAACATGGACTATGTATGAAGAGCACATTATATGAGAATGTGGTTGAAAATGAGTTATGGGTAGAAATGAGTTTGAAAGAATAGTGCTCAAACATGGGCTATGTATGAAGCCCTTTGTTTCATGTTTAAGAGAACCTGTATCCTGTAGATGTGAATCTGTCTTGTTCTTCCAACGCTCGATATTATTGTTATCAAGAGCACATTCATGGCATATTTTTGCATGTTTGTGTTGACCATTGTCTCTTATGGGTTTTCTTTTTCTTTTCAGATATGTTCCTTTAAGTCGTGTCAGTTCTCCTGTTGCAGTGGATGGTGCTACCAGCCCAAATTGTTCGTTTCCTTCTCTATCTGTATGTGATGAAATAGGAAAATTAGCTTCTACCACTCTCATGCGGTGTAATTTTGGATCACTTGAGGCTGCTGTGAAGGTTTGTTCCTAATTATATTTTCAATAATTTTTTTATCGGCGTCAATTTTTTGCAACATTAACTGGTGGACACATCTAATTTGTTCAATCTGCAGGTGCGGACTGCTGAGGTATGTGAGACTTCTGCCGATGAAATCAGGAACTTTGAGTTTAGTTGTTTAGGTGAGATCAGAATGTTGGGTGTCTTGAAGCACTCCTGTATTGTAGAATTTTATGGTCATCAGATTTCCTCCACTTGGTCACTTTCGGCGGATGGAAATTTTGAAGGTCGTATTTTACGGTCTGCTATATTGATGGAGTACATAAAAGGGGGTTCGTTGAAGGTGACATTTTGTATATTAAATATCTTTGTATGTTTGTTATTTGGTTGCTTAGTTTCTTTAGTGTCTAATCTGTAATTGTCTTTCCATACATAATCTGACAGAGCTACATGGAGAAACTATCAAGAGATGGAGAGAATCATGTGGCCGTGGAGTTGTCATTATTTATTGCTAGAGATGTTGCTTTTGCATTGACAGAACTCCATTCTAAACACATCATTCATCGTGACATAAAAAGTGAAAATATATTAGTTGATCTTGAAAAGAAGAGGCCTGATGGTACACCTATTGTAAAGATATGCGATTTTGATAGGGCAATCCCACTCCGTTCTTGCTTGCATACATGCTGCATTGCGCATGTCGGGATACCTCCACCTGATACTTGTGTTGGGACTCCTCGATGGATGGCCCCTGAGGTGTTTCAAGCAATGCATAGACGCAACATGTATGGGCTGGTGAGTTTCTTCTTTCGTTGGTGCTTATTGTTTATTCATTGTTTTGATTGATGACTTTCATGGGGTTCGATTGAGGATCTTGTACATGTAATTAATTCCAGCATTGTGGTCATTACTTCATTAATAATTGATGTTTGTAATTGTTCATTATGAAAGTTCACTATGATGAGATCTGACTGCCCTTCTGTTTTTTTGGGTGTGGAGTTTTGTAACTTTGCTGAAACCTTGATTGCTGATAAACAAGTTTTTATCATTACCATCATAGTTAGGGACTTAATAATCTTTTACTCTTCTTTTTGATCTCCGTATCACTCTTTAAACTCTTGGGATGCTGTTCGCATAATGAGCAAATGAACCCACTATTTTTACTTTAGTGATGAATCATGTTATTGAAATATTCTATTCCAAGTGTGAAGATAACTGTTGTGAATTAGGGTTTCATCAATGTGTAGGTTTTTCAAATTACAAGTATCTTTGTTTGGACTAAGAAAATTCTCATCTCTTCATGTTTGGTTGTAGGAAGTGGATATTTGGTCATTCGGCTGCCTACTTCTGGAATTGCTTACTCTGCAAGTCCCTTATTCAGAGTTATCAGAATCAGAAATTCATAACCTTTTGCGGGTACTGTGTTATTTCTTTTCTATAGTTAATGAACAAGCAGAAGATAAATAGATAAGACATGCTATGGAGACTTTTTAGACGCTTATGAATTGATGTATGCTGTAACTTGTATAAGAATATTAGTACGTCACTTTTTTCATGTTCTGAAGCTCTTGAGCACTAGCTGATGCAGGATCCAACAAGAACAATTTTAAGAGAAGGGGGAAGGGAAAGGGAATAGAGGAAGAGAAAAGAGGGGGGAAAGGGGGAAGAAAAGGGAGATAGCAGAGAGAAAATGGGGAAGAAATATATTAATTTTTTTTCATTCGAAGTTGTTCTGATTACATCTTATAGTCCCCCTTATATAGGTTTTTAAAGGACCCTATTCTAAGTAAGAAAATATTGTAAAAGCTAATAAATCAAATTATAATAATGTTTCCTAAAATACAATTTAAAATTGGGAGCTAAATAAATAAAATCCCTTATAATACTCCATTTCTCCCCGGCTGAGAGAACTCGACTCCGGTGAGATAGACTGCAACTTCTTAACCAAGGAGGACGATTTTTTATCCTGACCAATTAACGATACCATCCATATGATAGCCGACTTTGCAAAACATTCTCAACCTGACCAAGGGGGGCGATTTTTTTTCTGATCAAGGAGCAATAAGGAACCCCAGTAAGTGACGTGTAGGTCATCCACAAAAGTTACCACGAAATTCATGAGTAGCACAATGCACTAACAGGAAAGACTGGCCTGCAGAAACAAATGAGTGCAGTATTGGTGGCTCGAATAAGCCCCAATAAGGAAACAATTTTGTTATATTGAAAAAAAAAACATTTAAGTGTGAGGGCCAGTGAAATGGAGTATGTTCAAGTGAATGACTCAATTTTTTCGTTACATGCGTTGGAAGTTGTGTTAAAGAAACACGTAATAAGTCATAAAAATCATCAAGAAAGTATTCGTGCCTAAATGAAGTGTCAAATGCAAGTTCATAAAGGCCGTGATTGAAAACGGCGTGTTCGTTAAACTTGACAAGAAAATCAACAGACTATGGCTCTAAAATAGTACGTCAAGAATTAGTTGGTAACAACTGCGTGTCGAGAGAAAAAGTGTGTGGACGAATAATGACATTGGCGAATGTGTCAATCAGGGGAGTATCACACCATGGAGATAAAGTCATATTAAAGGCAATGTGAGAGCCACACCAAGGATTAGACAAGAATGACTTTATTTGGCTTAGGTGGTAAGACCATGGATAAATCCTCCTCATCCTCGCAATCAGAATATGCAATAGGCTCAACAATAAAGACATCGGTTTCTTCATTAAGAGTAACACAATTAGACTCAAAAGGTGACTGTCGGGACTGGGGGTGGTAGACCTAGCTTAAGGCATGTTGGCGAAGATAGAGAGATAAGTTCCATAGGTTGGCCTGTTGGTAAGCGTCGTCTAAGGATTGGAATGCAGGAATATCATTAGGCAAAATTTCAGGATTCAAACCATCAATAAATCTAGACATTGTGATGTGGGAAGCCTAAAAAATATAGCAATTGGTCAGTAGCTTTTCGAAATGTCCTAGATACTCACTAACAGTGGAAGTACTTTGCCTGCAGTGCAAAAATAATAGATAGTACACGGGCGTATTTACTACTTAGAATTCGTTTCATCTCATCCCACAAAGTGATAGGGCACTGACCTAAGTTATCAATGTTACGCAAAAATGATATCCAATAACACATAGCAGACCCTGCAAGCGACATATTAGCATAAAAAATTACGCAAGTCACTCAAATTATGATATACAAAGAATTTTTCAAGATTGTCAAGCCAATCAAGAAATGAATCGAATCCATTAAGGCCATCAAAGTTCCATAGGTGGATCACTACGTGCCTAAAACAAGAATGTACATCCTTAACAAAAGTCTTAAACAAAGGATAATTGTGTGAATAAGAGCTTGGGGAGGATACATGATTGTGATAGTGATTGAAAGACATGTTATAGGTGTACGAGTTATATGAAATGTAATCGGTGTTATATGACATTTTTTTGTAATAAATATAAAGTTTGACGGGCCACAAACACCTAAATAAAAGTAGAGCTTTCAAAATGCAAAATTGGTATAGCTCACGAGATGTAAATCGAGCCGGCTAGTGGTGCACCTTCAGTTTTCAATTCCAATTCATCTGACAAATGGATTACCAGTGGATCTAACGAGGAAATCGCTTCCCAAATGTTGGATATAGTTGGAAGGACTTCATGTCAGAATTGAAGACATGCACGGTCTAAATTAAAAGTTGGGAATAATTCCTTTAAGACCAATTTCATTTGACTCCTAGATGTTGAACAGTGTTCCCCTGCAAATAGAGAGCCAAATACCCCAAGTAACGTCACTGTGCAAGAAAATAGCAATTGTCAAATGTGGCCGACAACAGTATAGGTCGTCTGCGTCAAAATGGTGGTCAGTGGGAGAATGTGTGCGGGTGGTTTTGATGATGGACGATTAATGTTGAATCGGATAGGATAGGATGGAGGTAAAGGACGTCGGAGGTGGTTGCTGAAAGTAGTGGAGGTATACGTGGGTGGAGGGCAGATTGTACAGCAGAGGCGGGAGGTAGGTTTGGGCTTGGCGGAGGGCAAGTGGACGTTGAGTGTTGGTTACAGGTGAATGTCTTTTGTGGGAGTGGATGTTGATGAAAATGAAAAGCCAGCGAGAGGTACCGGCGGCGGCGGCGGTTTGTGACGTTGAGGGTTGAGGTTTCGTCAGCGAAGATGTGGGTGTTGCCTCTTTAGGGAAGACGGAATAGGAGGTGGCCAGTGGTGGTTTGTGAATGTCAGAATTCACTGTGGTTGGGTGAGTTTGTTGATGGATTAATTGATAATGATGTTCGAGGTTGGATGATTTCGTGTTTTTCCCTTTAACGTAGGTGGTGGAGCCGACGAGATGGTGGTGCGCAAACTGGCAGTCCTGAAGAAGATGACGGAGCTCGAGCGACAGTTTGGGCTAGGGATTGCGGTTAGAATGTAATAGATTTATGTTGTCGATAGTGTGGGCTATCGTGTATGGGTTGAGTATATGGGTATGTGTTGGTTTAGAGATCGTGTATTATAGGTTGGGCTTTTGATGTATT
>CAIGRK010070118.1:0-13194 GCA_903798315.1 Fraxinus greggii
GGGGGGGGGGGGGGGGGGGGTTAACTTTGCCCTTGCCACACCTGTATCCGTCCCTCAGAAATAGTACCGAGTTTTTTTGATAATAAGAGATCGATCAAACATAAATAAGAAGTGTTTTAAAAATAATATTTAAGAAAAAAAATTGTTCTAAAAATATCTAAGGGAAGGGCTGAGTTGAAATTCTAGAAAATACACAAAACAAAAAACAGATCAGAGCCACAGAAAACGCCACATACGTGGAAGGTAATGTGGCTACAGTTGTGGACCGACACTCTATCCCCTAATCTTGCTACGTGTACGGTCGATATTTACCTGCCTCTCTCTTCTATTGCCCTATAAATAAAGGCGATTGGTTTAGCTTTTAAATTCAAATCGCTCTCTGTTAATTCGAGATAAAACAAACGAAAATGTCTTGCTGTGGAGGAAACTGTGGCTGTGGCTCTAGCTGCAAGTGCGGCAATGGCTGCGGAGGGTGAGGCTTTTATTTTCTATTTCCCTTTTCATTTGCTATTCCGTTTGTGATTGCAGGTGAATTTGAATGCATCATGATTGCAGGTGCAAGTTGTACCCGGATTTGAGCTATTCGGAGGCTACTGCCACCACCACTGAGACGGTCATCCTTGGCGTTGCACCTCAAAAGACGTATGTATTAGTTTGAATTTCCCAATTCTGCTCAATGACCTCAATTTTAATTACTTTTTGCAAAGGAATATGAAATTAATTTATGAATCTGTTGAATTTTTCAGATATTTTGAGGATTCCGAGTCCAATATGGGTGCTGCTGCAACTGAGAATGGGTGCAAATGCGGAGCTAATTGTACTTGCAATCCATGCAATTGCAAATGAATCGCTAGTTCTAACTAAGGATCTGAAGCTGAGTTGAAGAAAAAATCCAGTGTTAGTAATGAATTGTATGTATGTTTAGGGTAAATCATGCACCTCTATAATAAAGTGTCCATGAGAGTTGATGGTGTCTAGTTTTTGTATGAAGTAATGGATAATGTTTGTAATATCATCTCTGCTTAATTAATATTAATGAAAAACTACTTTCTTTCATTTTTCTTTCTCTTGGAAAAATTTCATGGGAGTGAATCAAACTAGGGTTCGATTTTGATCCAAGTCTTTCTTTCACGATTTAAGTTGAATCTTAGTATCAGTTGATTTGTTCAACAAATCAATTTGGGTTCGAAACGACAGAGAGATCCCTCCTAAAATGGACAATCCGTGCGACAGCTTGAACACAGAGACTAGATAACACAAACATCCTTCTGAAAATCTCCCTAACAAGTTTAGCATAATGTACTGTTAAAATAGAGTCGAGTCGAGTCGAGTCATCTAATGCAAATAATGTTACAACATTAAACAGCCGTTACAATCAACGAGAGCAGGTAAAACATATTCGAACAACAAGATGTTGTGCTCTAATTCATTCAAATACCCCTCTTGCAGCCCTACCAAACATGTTATGCACCTGCAATTAATTCAATCCGCGTTTTCAGCTGAGATATTTCATTGCCAAGAATCCTGAGAAATATTGAGATTGCATTCAAATATATGCATTACCTGTTTCGATGTAAGGCCTATCTTTTCCAGGTCATTTAACTGCAACCAACCGAAAAGATGCAATCATATAGACGAGATTTTAACTTCATTTTTCCTTTCCAGGCCTATGCATTCGCATTACCAAATAATTGAACAAAGAAAGTGTGTATAAATTCTTGAAAATAATATATCTTACCGACTTCAATGGGCTAATTTCTCTTTGCTCGATTATGTAACTGGCTATCTTCTGTCCAATTCCCTGAATGAGTTAGGCAGACGGTTAATGACAAGTAAACTAACAAAGACAACAAATTGTGACTGCAAGAATACGAGTACTTAAAAAGATGGATACCTTCAACTGTAGTAGCTCCTCCCTAATATGGAATAGCACAAAGGCATGAGAAAGGTGGAGAGGAAAGAGAATGCAAGAAGAAACCATGAAGCTCGAGTAATATACCTGCTGGCTGCATTCAAAAATTCAATGTATTCTTGCGCAAGAGAGCTCTGCCATTGATTCAATCAGTTTGATCAGAATCAATAAGGAAATGATTCTTGAGTAATGACTATTGACATCAAATCCTCAACTTACCTTCAAGTTAGAACTTCGGGAGCTAAATTTATCAAGTGGGGTGCATTCCCCTTGAAATTTGTTTTCTACTTTTAACGGAGTGAAATGTGGCTTAGGAGTCTTCGGATCAGAAGGAACCAAATATGTCGTGTCCACGTTGGAGTTAATAGGAGAAAGAACTTTTCTCTGAGGACTACAAAGTCCTGTAATTTTCTTGCTAACTGGTGACAACTTAATGGAGTTGAGACTATTGATTATTTTCATCTCCTCATTGTTCACTGGATCATCTTCAAAAAAAAAATAAGATCATAAATCCATGTATATATATATATATATATCAATTGATTGTTTCTGAAAGAAAAGTCATTTTCACTTCATTGAAAAACAATTCATTGACATCAGAAACCAACTGAGAAAGTACCTGATTCTAATGCATCCCCTTCAGTTGGAGCGTCAGACTTGTCTTTCATAGTTTCAGCAGCAGCAAGGTCTTGAGCCTGTCATATATCACATAAGAATAATATTTATTGAATCTATTGTTATATGTTGTATGCATACAATTTAAACAAGCTTCAAGAGATATCATTGAACCATGATACTTCAAAATTTATGTATCAGTCTCTATCCTGATTAGCAACTTCTGATATCCCTACTACCTCTCTCAATACATTTTTCTTTTTACAGATTCAATGTTAAGTTGATTGGATAATATCATAGGTTGATGAAAGTGTAATGTGACATAAATCAGTGGTGGATAAGTAGTAGTGATCCAACGAAATGTTTGGTTAAAATTAACGTTTGACTTTGACCTTTAAATTATAAGTAACTTGTAATTTTTCCGAAACAAGCATTAATAAATTTGTTAACTGCCTTAAGAAGTTAATCAATATTAATTGAACTCAAGATTGTGCAGTGTTATGAACATTAGTCTTTCTACCTCTATAAGCACCTGTTTATAAAGTCCACAAGTCTGAATTAGTCTGTAACCCATAAGTTATCACCAGATAATATATGATATGCCAAATGACTAAAAAATTATTCTAGTTGTAGCTTTCACTATCCTTCTTTCTTCATATAATACAAAAGGGATGGGCAGTGCAAAATGAGTGTGTTTTACCCCCATTAATTCTTAATCATTTATAGGTCTAGAATGATAATCTGTACATTAGTTTGAAAAACAGTACTTACTTGCATAGAAGGATCTAAATAACCTCCATTGTTAAATAAATTACCACCGTCCACACATGGAACCCTGTAGACTACAAATGGATTGTTTAATAATAGAAACAAAGACATAAGTTCTACATGAGGTAATGAGTTAGTTAATTATTACCTCTGTTTCAAATTGGAAATACGTTGGCTGCTAACAAATTTTGCTTCTGAGTGAAGATTTGCACTCAGTTTCATTGCCGAATTCACAGAACTAGGAGTTCTACCAGTAAATGGAGAACGTAATCCAGCAATTCTTTGAGCACTCTTTGTTTTGCCTTTTGATTCTAGCCAGGCACGAAGCTTAGCCTCCATGTCAACTTTCACCATAGGAGTCATATTTTTCTGAGCTGAGGATACAGAATTAGAAATGTGGCGAGATCTAGCCGCCAAGCTAACTGTATGAACAGATTCTTGGTACTCTCCTGGGTTCTAATGCCAAAGAAAGGTTATGTTGATAAAGAGTCAAATAATATTTTCCATTTTAGATTCAACGAGATGCATATATCTTAAAAGATCAAATTCCTACCAAGCAGGCGACCATAAGAGCACGACTTGTCCCTCCAAGAGAATCCTGTAATATGCGCGTCAATTTGCTTTCTCGATAAGGTATTCTGGACATGCCATTATTTAGTGCATAAATCACATTTGAGAGTGCAAACAAAGACAGGTTTATCTTGGAACTTTCTTGAAGACGAATTCCGTCATTGCAAGTCCTTCTGTTGTCTTCATTTCCTGATTAAATTACATTAAAGGATTCAAAATGAGTAAAAGAATGTTGCTGAGATCCATAAATCAGTTAAATGGACAGCTAAAAAACCTGCTAAATCAATGAGGTTTAGCTTCCCATTTATCATATTTCCAACACTATCATGAGAAGGGGTGGAAATTGTAATCACAAGCACCCCGTGGCTCCTGCTAGATACATCATTGAGGCCTGTACGTGCAACCTTTCGCCTCTGAAGAGCACAAGAGAAAATCTCATGGAATGAAGACATTGAGTTAACTTCAACTTGAGCCAACCCCTTAAGATGAACATGACCATCTTTGTCTTCCCACACCATGAACTCCTGTTCTTTAAGTTCTAAAAGATCATAACATCGGTCCAGGTACACTTCATAGTATGATATTGCAACGGTACTTCCTGTTCTCTCACATGCAGACAGAATATTGGACATGGAAAGTGACGTTAAACCTGGTAGCTCATCACTGCCCTGCATAGTTAATTGATTCCAAACACATTATGCACATGTATACACCATCAACGAGGTTACATACAAAATAACTAATTCGATTAGTATCGTTAATTTCCAATTTTCCAAACCAACTGAATGGAGGAGTATTTATTCATGCCCATAAGAAAACAAAGTACTGACTTAGAAGGGGGTATATGGCTGGCCTAACCTCCAGCCAATGATAAACAGAGCATAAGATTTAACTGGTCCATAGGACTGAGGCTAAAGAAAAAAGGATTGCAATTCTATATTTCACGTGTTTCATCATAGTCACTATCGTCATCGAAATTCACCAAATTTGCCATATCCCAACTTTGAGAGATCTAATCCTTCATCAATATCTCTGTGCATGTAGCCCAAAGCATCACCAGATTGGTAAATTTTCAATCTAACTCAATTTTCAGTAGAAAATAATAGGAGCTTCAAACTTGTAATTAGAGGACAAGCACATTTTCATACTCAACACGCCTCTTAAAGACTGAATATCTATTTGCTAGCTCGTGGAGAATGGATTAAAATTTGGGGGGTCACCAGAAGCACAACAGAAAGTTCTACTTTTTTTCATAGGCTTTAATATCCTAATTTCTGACTAGAAATAACATTGTGTATGCAGGCTTTTCATTATGTGCACCAATCTATATTATTTGAAATCATGAGTTGTAGATGTGGGGGTGTTACTCTTTGCTATTAGTACATGAACCTCTCAGATGGAATTACAATACCATTCTTCTTGTTCTCTCTAGGGGAAGCTAAAAGAGAGTTTAACTTCTTGGTTCATATAGTGAAACTGAAAATTAAGATTTTGATGCTTAGGCTTAGAACATACCATTATATTCTTCTTGTTTACTAGGTAGAACTAACATCAGTTTCAAATTCTTGGTTCAGATAGTAAAAATTAAGATTTGATGCACATGTGTTTAGAAATGAAACCTGCATCGTGTAAGTCTTTCCACTTCCAGTAGCCCCATAAGCAAAAACGGTTGCATTATAGCCCTCAAAAATTCCTGGAATCAAAGGACTCACTTCTCTCTGAAAAATTTCGCTCACGTTCTTGTCTTCTTGCCCAAAAAATGCATCCAATTTGTAACACTCATTTCGACTACACAAAAAAGGAAAGAAAAGAAAAGTAACCCTCGTATCAAATCACTAATAAAAAAATTACAAGTCGAATTCTTGAAAAATATGATGAAGACCTACCTGGTTTCTGGATCTTTGAGATGAACAGTAACTTCATCACCAGATGTCTCAGATTCCGAGTTAAGAAGAGAAATACAAGAGATGGGCTTGGCATTTTTTGAAGAAATTTCATGAGGGAGGAAAGGCCGGACTCTGACGATGACTCTGACCTTTGAGATTGAACCGGGTTGCTGGTGCTGGGAGTGATTTTTCGACGGGGTGTAAAGGTTCTCCATTTGAGGTGTGTCAAAAGAACCAATTCGTGTTGCCATCTCGAAAGAAGAATTCTCAAAAATAGGAGAAATTTGTCAATTTCTTGATGGAAGAGAAGGATGAAGATGAAACTTTTGTACCGTTGGACGTTAAAGGAGAATTTTGAAGTTTGAATCACAGTGCTTGGAAGATTTGAATTGCGCTTTGGCCCACTACTTTGCCTATAGAATATCAATACGGGACGTGAACCGAGATGCGATGTAAACTGTGTTTTTAAAAAAGCTAGAATGTTAAACAAAATGCCCCCGCTTCCCAGTTAGGCGCTTCTTTTTGATTTTTTGTTTTTTTTTTCCAATAAATGTTTTCCATCATCTCTTTCCTATTTCATAGGATCGCTATATTGTTTTTATTTTTTAGTTTTTATTTGATTTTAATTTTTTTTAAAAAAAAATTATTTGACTTTAATTTCAATTTTTTAAAAGATTTCATTTGTACAAAAATTAAAAATGACTTTATCTAAATCGTTAAAATAAGATTTAAGATATGATATTATGTAATTATGTATTGAATCTCGTTATTTTGGTGCAAACTTCAAAAGTACGTATGAAGTTTCTATAAATCTATTAAATATGATTTGTCTAGTTGAAAATTGAAATTATGAAAAATATTCTACTTTTGCATTTTGAAAACTTGAAAAATTATATAAATGACTAATGGTATAAATCATTAAGTAAATATAGTATTTTATAATTTTAAACGTTTGATATGTATTATTTTGATAATTAAATAATTTTTAAAATGATCAAAAAATTAAAATAATATTAAAAATAAGAAAACACTTTTTATTCCTAAATCTTACCCAGGGTTGCTTAAACTCGTAAAGCTTAAAATTTCGTCTCCATAGTCACGCTTTACGCTTTTTAGAACACTGGATATAAGAATATTGATTCACTTGTCGAAAATGGTGCAAATCCTTTTTAAATTTGGATAAAAGTTAATCAAATATATAGTTGAAAAATTGATAAAAGTTGTGAATTTTATAAAATTTATGGTAAAACTAATTATTAACTTTGACTTAAATTTTGATTAACTTTTTCAACTCAACCAAATAGGGAATTAATGTGTGAAATTATCTTTATAGAAGTAGACGGACAATATTATAGCAATATTAACTTATATTAGTAAAAATAAATGCCATGATTGTGTTTTAATTTTCCAAGAAGTTCAATAATGGGCATTGCAACAAATTACTAAATTTTTTTCAAAAAATAATATAATAGGCAATGTTTATTTTATTTTTGAATTTTGTAGTGGCATAGATAATTTTGTATTTGTTCTTTAGGCCCTTTTTTAGGGTTGACGAAAACAATCGAACTTGACGTAAACTCTCCCAGCAATTCCGCTTCTTGTGTTTTTTCTTGTTGATGAGGCATCAAAAAAGTTTGGTAAAGTGAAAAGATATAACGAAGAATAAATACTAACACTGAACTTCAATAAATGTTACACCAATCATGACATTGAAAGATAAGAAGATTAGTAGAGTTGAGTAAAGACCTAAACAATATATTTCGGCCCAATTGGTAAGAGGGATATGAAGGTTACTTCGACCATGAGGAAAAGATCCCAAAATTAGGTGAGACTTGGACCAGTGAAGACATTTTTATAATAAAATATTAATGTCGTGGAAAGTAAGAATGGAGATCATACCCATTTTCAAATGCCTTAAAAGAGGAGTAATATAATCATTTCAAAATTCGTCATTGCATTTGAGTAGCTTATACTATAGGCTCTTTTGATATGACTTTTAAAAGTCGATATAAGTTTTTGAGACTCAAATACTAATTTTGGACCAATTTGATTAATTTAAATAAGAATATTTATTCTAATTAGAAGAACTTTTAGAGAAAGTTAACATAATGTAACATTCTCTAAAGAAAATTCAAAACATAAAACTCTTGTAAAAATTATTTTTCAAATACCAATCAAAATAATTTTTTCAGAAAACTCTTCTATAAGAAGTAAAAATAAAATCTGTGTCAAACATACCCTCATATGTGTCACACTAGAAGAAACAAGATTGAAATTTGTGGGGGCCTTCTTGTGCTCTAGAAAAACTTGAGGGAGTGTAGCTCTAATTATCATAACTACATTTGTTTGCAATAAAAGCCTTCTCTCTTGCCATCATAGACTGCTAAAGTATTAATAATAATGAAAGAACAGGTAGAAGACAAAGGAGGAGAAGCACGAAACAAAAGCAAACCACCACCACATAGATTAAAATAATAATGCGATAAAACCCCATGAGAGCAGAGGCACCATCAACATAATCATTCAACACATTCATTTCCCTTTCAAGCCTTGAGATTAACTTCCATACTTTCATTTCCATTACCAAAGCATTAGGCTTTATACACTTTTTGCTCTCTTTCTCTCTCTCCTCAATTTATTAGACACATTCTTGTTCCTTATTTTTGGTCACATTGGGCTTTGACATTGTATAAAAGTAGCTGAGTTTCGAGAATATGCCCAGCCAAGAATCATCGAAATTTCTGAGCTGAATGTGATTTGTGTTATCTGACATCACCAGGGGCTTGCTTTCAAGATGAGACTAGGTGAGTTATTGTGAATCCTCTGAAATACCTTTACGTTCACCACATTTTCTTAATGTTTCATACTGAAGAAATGTGGTTTATTGGGTCTTGTACATTCGTCTTGAAAAATATATACTCCTCCCAGTGTTTTGTAGATAAATACAATTTATAGGACAATTCAAAGGATTTTTTTTTTTATTTTTCAGTTCTGTTACAAATAAATAAGTGAAAGAAAAAGGAAATGCAAGAAATGAGAGCAAGGAGAATGAGAATGTGATTTAATTCTAATCTTGGGGAAATTTGACTTGGGTTCTAGCAGAGAGTGTTGTTGGAAGAAGTACTTTCTGCTTTCAACCTTGTACCTTTCTCTGGGATATCAGTTTAGATTGGGCAGTAGATGCAGGGCAAGGGGAAAAGGCATTGTTTTTGGTTATAGCCTTTGATTTTGACTTGTAATGGCTTGATAAACCTCAGTCCCTAGATGGTTTGCTTGTATGTTGGGCTCATGAGACACGAGTTAAATCATTAAAAAAATTCATCCTTCCCTCAATTAGTCAGTAGCCAAGCCTTTAATTATGTATTTGCTGATATTCCCTTTGTTGGATTGAGTCAGATTGCGTGGAGTATAATTATAATGTTCACTTATCCCCTTAAATTTAGGGTCATACTAGGTATTCATCTCTTTCTTTGTATTAGGTTGCCCTAAATTCCTAGGCTGTAGAAATGATTTCGAGAGGAGCCATTCTTGTGTGTGGTGCAAGAGACAAAAGACTGAGAGGTGCGAAATCTCAACTATGAACTTGTTCTAGATTTTAGTGAGACGTAGCTCTTACATCGAGTGTGAACCTCTATAAATCTATGTTTCTGGGTGTGCTTTGCTATATTTTTCTTCGTCTATCTTTGCTTTTTAGGTTGGGATTAAGTGTAATACATAATGCCGTTTTGTACTTGAATTTTTCACTTGTCTATGCATGCAAACATATGACCAATTACAGCAATTTTTGAGTTACTTTATGGCATTTCTAATTTGTGGTGGTTCTCCTCCATCCCTTCGTCTTACATGGCATTCAGAGAATTTTAAAGTCAATCTGAAACTGTTTCCTTTCTTATGAATAGGTACTGAAAATGGTGATTATAGCTCATCCACTGGGCCAAGTTTGGATGGAAGTTTCAGAAATCCTGGATCTGGTATGATGTTTGAACTTTATTGTATTTGATCCATGCATTTACTTACACTAGGAAATTCATCGATTAATGCATTCTGGACTCTATACCTGAGAGTTGATAATGATGTCAATTCAGCTTATAAATGTTCTGACGATATTTTCTTGCTAAATCTACGATTATCTATTTGAAACTTGGAAAAGCATCTGGAATGTTAGTAAAATCTGTTTTTATTTTATTTTATTTCCACTGTGACCCTCGAGAGTTGGAGAATGCTTATTACTTGGCTTTCACTTTGGGAAAGAGGACAGTTTAAACATAGCAATCCACTTTGAGCAACAAATTTCTTTGATACCAGAAGTATCGTTTTCAACAATCTTAGTAATATTTAGTGTGAATTGTAACCTGTTGAGCTTTTCCAAAGCTTTGTGTCCTGCCCCTCCACTCCCACTCCCACTCCCACCACCACCACCACCACCACCAAAAAATAATATAATAAATAAGTAAAAGAGAAACAAATGAAATACTTTTCGAAGCTCTCTCAAGTCCTGCTAATTCTAGTTCTTTGTAAGTACATGTCAACACTTGTATTTAGTTTTCAGTTTCATATCTCACACTCAAATCATTTCTTTATTACTTGTTAGAATATGTATAAATATATATATACTACATACATAGAAGAAGTCATCTTAAAGCTCAAATTGATAAAGCAGAGAATACTAGTTTATTCAAATTTCAGATAATATCAAATTATTAATGGATTTGTTATGAAAACTGAAATGCTCTTATACCAATTTGTTGTGAAGAAACAAGAGATTAAGTTCAATATGAAGTAATTGCACTAGAACACAAAAATAAAGTAATTTTGCAGAGAATGAAAATTTTATTATAATATGGAGAAAGAATACAAAAGTTATGTGTTTATGATTTGTCTAACTCTTTCTAACTTCATCTAAAATACAATAAAAAGCTAAATATATATAGGGAACAAATAGGAGACGCTCAAACCTTCATGATAGAGTTGTAGTTAAAGTAGAATGCCAGAAAAAAAGTCCAAAACGGAGGACAGTAAAAATCACGTAAGGGTGAAACAGACGGGCGGCGCCGTCCATGGCGCTACAGCGATGGCGCCGCGGCGCTCACTTTCGAGTTCTTTACTCCAAAATCTTGATTTCTTCATCCCAATGTCCGTTTCAAGTTAAATACAAATTCCTACTCCTAATGGACTTCCAAGTAGAACTAATTAGAATACGTCTAGTAAACTTGATTAGGATTCCACAATAGCATTTCAAATAGAATTCTTCTTAATGTGCACTTTAATTAAAAATCTCAATTATCTTTAACAAACAATTCGGGTCACACCCGAATTTTAACAATCTCCACATTGACAAGAATTCCACTGCAATGAACAAAATTTCAAATATTCTGCACCTGGAGACAAATTCGATTGCAAGGAATAAACTTGAACTTTTCAATGAAAAACACAAACGAATTTCTCCATCAACAATTCAAATTGGAAATATTCTCCACTTCTGCTACCCCAACTTGGGGCAAAAGTGATCTAATGACCACTAAACAAGGTTGAAACAAGCCTTGTAATCGAATCACAACTGAATGCATCAAAAGAATTGGTTAAAATCAATACCCTTAACCACATTCAAATCATCAACAAAATCAGCAGAATTGTACTTATATGGAACCTTATGGTAAAAAAGTAGTCTATTTCTAGCAATTGAATATGATGACACCGTCANAATTTCTCCATCAACAATTCAAATTGGAAATATTCTCCACTTCTGCTACCCCAACTTGGGGCAAAAGTGATCTAATGACCACTAAACAAGGTTGAAACAAGCCTTGTAATCGAATCACAACTGAATGCATCAAAAGAATTGGTTAAAATCAATACCCTTAACCACATTCAAATCATCAACAAAATCAGCAGAATTGTACTTATATGGAACCTTATGGTAAAAAAGTAGTCTATTTCTAGCAATTGAATATGATGACACCGTCAATAATGGTGGCAAAATATTTTTACCCATATCTTCAAAATCCAACTGAAATGTATTTATAAACGATGACCCCGAATTAGACTCCAACGGTACAAAAGTCAACTCTAAATCCACTTGAGTTCTTAAAATATGTTGATTACTCGAAGATTCTATATCACTTTGCTAGATATATAAGTCGGATTTGCCCCATCAACACAACACGGGCTCCTAACTCCACTTTCAACGGTGTATTTGTACCCTTTTGAATCAAGAGTACTTAAGGAGATAAAATTTTTCTTCAAATCGGAACGTATCTCACTGCATCAAGTGTTCTAATTGTCCCATCAAACATCTTTATTCTGACCTGACCAATACCATCCGACAAGGTGTGTTATTACCGGTCATCACAACACCTTTTGAAACTTCTTCATATATTGAAAACAATTCCCGATTCGGTGGCATATGAAAAGTGCAAGGTGTATAAAAAATCCAAGCCTTATTAATCAGACATAAGTAGAAACTCACCATCACTGCTAAGATTTTTTACAATACTTGCTTCTCCTGAAGTTTTTGATTGTTGATTTGCAGTTGACTTTAATTTATTCTACAACTTATAACAATCGTTTACCAAGTGCCATTTTTTCTTGCAATAATTACAAAATTTGAATTTAGATTTTGACTTGTCCCTTGAACGACCACCATGAACAATGAGACCATCTCCATGATCCCCATATGCTACAAGATGTTTCATCTTCTCCTTTGAATATAGACTATCAGACTTCTTCGTTGATGAGAGTATCACATCTATATAGAATCGTGTCCCTAAAAGACATGTATGAGGCTGGCAACGAACACAACAAAATCAATCTCAAATCTTCTTCATCATATTTAACCTATAAGGTCTTCAAATCAGCGATGATTTCTTTAAAAGTAGCTAAGTGATCCTCAAGAGATATACCTTCTGTCATACGATGAGAATATAGACGTTGCTTCAGATGCAATTTGCTAGTAAGACTCTTCGTTATACATAATTGTACCATCATGAAGAATATTATTTGAAAAATGAAGATGTATTTGAGATAAGGCATTTCGATCCCTTCGTTGTTTCTCCTCTATAGTCCGGTTGTTGGCATCTTATCAAATCCCAACAACATGTCGTCCAAATCCGTCTGACTAAGTATTGATCGCATTTTTACTTGCTACAAAAAGAATCTTATACTGCGATCTAATAGCGGAACATTATGCTTTATTGTTGTCATCACAAAAAAAAACCTCAATCTTTCCAAAAATTTCAACACCAAAAGCTCTAGTACCACCACTTGTTATGAAAAATAGAATGCTATGGTACCAGTTTGTTGTGAGAAAATGAGATATTAAGTGCAATATGAAGTAATTGATCACAATAACATAAGAATAAAGTAATTTTGTAGAGAATGAAGATTTTATTACAATATAGAGAAAGGATATAAAGATCATGTGTTTATGATTTGTCTAACTTTTTC
>CAIGRK010070121.1:0-10829 GCA_903798315.1 Fraxinus greggii
ACCTCTACATCAAACTTATGTGTAATGGTCATTATCACAAGCAGACTCATAGAGTATCCAAATATATGTCGCACAAAAAGTGCAACGGTATATATGGTGTAACAGAGTGTAATAACAGAACTAATAATATGATCAGCAAGTAAGAATTTATACAAAATTTTCAATTTGACAGGTTTAAGGAGTGATAACCCTTTTGATCCTCTACTCCCTCAGATTCCCAGATCCTCAATGAGATCTTGGACAAAGGAAAGCAGAGGAGAGCTAATTACCTTAATAACCAACTCAAACAGGCAACACAATGAATAAATTGAAAAGCAAGTAATGAGTAGAGTTGAGAGAATTATACTTGAGTTGAAGCCTGAAAAGAAGGAGTATGAGAAAATATCAGAACCGGTTCAGTATAACACAATTGAATACCGAGAACCGACGAGTCACAGCAACTCAGTGTGATCAGGAGAGAGTCAGGATAACTCAGTAAGGATCGGAGTGAGTCAACTCAACTAACAGTAACCAAAATGAGTTCACGCAGAACCTCAAACTCAATGACGATTTACAGCTAGAACACCAGGAACTCAGCAAGATAACCAAGATCTCAAGAAGCTAGAACTACTAAAAATGTTTTTCAAACAGAAAAACTTAGACCAAAAGATTTTATAGTCAGTCACTCGGAATCAAAGAGTTTTCGAAGAAAGACCCAATCAAAAATTGAATCGAAAGGCAAATGAAACACATAGTTTTAGAAAACCAAAAAATTATTTTTCAAGAAACAAGATTTTGAAAAATCATGTAGATCTTGCAAAGGCGATTTTTGACAAAAAAAAACCCTAATCCCCCAAAAGGATGATCTGATACCACTTGTTGGTCCAGAATCAACGTTTTTGTAACAACAAACATAAAACGTAAAAATCGCAGAATCATAAAAGCAGAACACGAAGACTTTTTCACTCCCTTTGAAGCTCAGATGTTCAGCTAACTACAACATACTCACCAGTTGAGTATCTACCAAGTAGATATCGCTGAAATCCACTAATAATAACAAAGAATAGTACAACTAGTGTATGAAGAAATCTTCTATTTCTTCACTAAGTTTCATCTAGCCTCTACTATACAAGTTTTCACTCCACAAACACTAGTGTATACACAATACACACAAAATATTACTATGACATTACAGAGATCACCACAGAAAATCTCAAGAAGAATACAGAGAGAAAACACTCGAGAGAGAAAGCAAGAGAGAAAACTCTAGAATATGAACTGACTGCTAAACGAAGGATCCAGAATAGGTTATAAAGTAACCCTTCGAATTACTTAATCCAACAGTCCAAGATATGCCAAGTGTAAAGCCAAGATTACACCATTGTTTTAAAACAGTAAACCGGTGGCCCAACCAGCACAAACAGAAGAGGCCCAACTCCAATATAGAAAAGACCCAAAGACTAGAATAGTGAGACAGCCCAAATCAACAAGTATTCTGAACTATATTTTCTTAGCTATATGTGTTTGTAATGCTTATCAATAATTGTGCCTTGCATTGGTTTCCAAGGGTTGCCCCAAAGCATATCATCCATCTTGAGTAAATCGAGATGAGGCCTTCTTCAAGGTGCATCTCTTTATCTCGACGTACATGCACAAATTTGGAGAGAAAAGAATGCATGTTTTTTTATGAGTTCATTTGATGGAAAATCTAGCTTGTTATGTAGGCGGTCTTGCTATTTGCCTCCATGTAAATATTATTGTCGTATCATTCATACGACATAATTAGATTTTACTCTTATAGTTAATTGCAATAGAGTGCAATTGTTTCCATGCTAAAATGTGCTTATCCACCCCTTCATTAGCGCATCTTGCAATGTGGAATAATAATGTCTTCTCACATTCATGGTTCAAATTATTAGTTTTCGAATTTTCAGAAGGAGTCGTCAAATTTTAGCTAAATCGGAGTATTATACTTGTACATCACTGTAGCCCTTTAAATGGCTATATTAACTAAAATTTGCAGAGTTAGCTTTTCCGAGAAATGTCAACCTCAAGCCGATTACTCTAGGAATTGCTTTTATTTACGTTCCCTTCTCTTAATACAAAGTGCTTCTAGCTTTAGTTTTTCCTTTTTCTTATTATGCCCTAAAGGTGTCAGATACGACACCTTCAATCAATGCATATCTGTCCGTCAATCCTTAACATTGAACATACTAACATTATCATCAAAATATCTTAACCCATGCGTTGCATGGAGAAATTACTAGTATTCCTAAAAGATTAAATAAAACAATTTGATCTCCTCTCCATGGAAAATAAAATAAATTTTTAAAAATTAAAACTAAGATACAAATCTCATTTTTAATTTTTAAGTATATGTTTAATTTTGCAATTTAACTTCCCATAAGAATTTTGCAACATTGACAGTTTTGTTGATATCTTGATTGACATTCCATGATATGGCAACAATTTGGCCATTTATTTGAATTACACTTATTCAAATTAGTGACCATATCCTTTACATATCATGGAATGTCAAGCAAGATGTCAAAAATGAACGTCATTGTGGATTTACTCTTCCCATAATAATGTAGTGGAAATTGCACAGGATACCCTAATTAAGATATTAATTCCAATATTACATTTTCACGTTTTATATACCAAAAATACTGACATTTTATATGTAAAAATGAAAAGAGAAGTCCAGTTATGCTTCCCGTGATTTACGCTCAAACAATAAGATTGCCATATCTTTCCAAAGACTTTCCTTTATCAAAATCCCTTATTTCAAGCCTTAACTTCTCCCATTTTCCATTGTTATCCCGCTAGAAATCCTAATCCCTAAACCCAAGAAAATAACTTCTTATGTTTTCCATTGTTATCTCGCCAGAAATCCTATTCCATAAAGCCAAGAAAAAATAATGGAGTCTCAGCTTACTATAGAGTTGGAACAATGAAAAAAATTATGGAGTTTAACTTTCCCTTCAACTGTTGAATTCCATAATCGATGATAATTGGTTTTCACAATTCTTTTAATATAGTGAGTTTCGTGTTTTTATCAATGTATAACTAACCAACAATTTACGGCACTTGTCACTTGTTCATGCTAATAATGAATCCAACATTTCCTCTACGACAACACAACCAAATAAGGAACAAAAAATAATTACATCAAATGCAATGGAATTGCAACTAAAACACGATGCATCTTCTTATAGAACTGATAGAATATAATCGATAATGTTCACAACCAACCTAGTGGTTTGTCCTCCTGTTTGCATGTCCTGGAACACGCAAATTTGTGAATTGCTTCTTCTGCGAGACAAACTTTCCAGTATGACGCTTTGTTCTGTCATGTGAGGTGTTTAAAATCCTTCTCTGTATTGTTTCCTATCTTTTGCATTACATTCTATGCCAAATTCAGTTATTTGTATAATATAGCAATTGGTATCCAAGGCATCATGTTTATTGAAGAGAGTTTGATATTCTACTAGTGGGAATGAGATGCTTGTCACGACCAGAGATGTTTAGATATTTGGCTTCTTCTCAAGAATACATCATTTGTTGTTATTATTCCTATTGTACTTTGTGTTTCTTTCAACCACTGAGTCTCTGTGTCGACTAAAGATGGGTATGTAAAGGAAATAAGTCCATAATTTGATTCGGAAAACTAGTATGGAGGAACCTGTCAACAATTCTAGCGAGCAGGGGAATTGGATTATCAAGAAATACTTTTTTGTTTAGGAATTGAATGTGTATTGCAAAATTGAACCTTTGAAATACGAGATTGTCCTTGCACAGCCCCGTCTATTACGCGAATTCTAAATGTATCCGTATTGCATCAAAATGTTCACGGAATCCATGGCAGCATCCACACAATAACGGATATGGTCACATTGATGAAACAAAACATAATGACAATTGAATCGAAATTGCTAATTCAATGACTTTGTGAGTAGGAAGAATGAATGAACCAGTCCACACAAACAGTAATATCATGGCTACATTGAGAAATCACAGATTTATCGAGAAGTAAAATTTCGAAGGAATTCTCAAGTGGTGACACTACAACCAACTAATTCGAATTCATCTATGTGAAGTGGTAAATATTTTTGGAAACCCATATATAAAAAACGATTAATTGTTCAAAGCAGGTGCACGAATCTAAATCTACGAAACTTTATTCATAGTTAAATATGAAATTAAAGAATGGTTGATTCACTTTTAGAATTACTGCAGATTTATTCATTAAATCGAAAATTAATCGATGCAATGCCTGATTACTATACCATAAAACTCAAACTTTGTAAAAGAATTCACTCAAAGGAGAATATTGCGAACCTAATAAACCTTTATTTTGCTATATAGCATATGAACAGTGACTGTGAAGAAGGATCAAGATTCTTATTCAAAACCAAAATAATTGAATTTGAAAATTCCATATGTATTGCATCTACCATTAATGAAAAGCGTAATGTAAGCGAATTATTATTATTATTTTTTTTTCAAATATATATGATTCTTAAGTAATGCAACGCAGTGTTTCCTTTTGAGAAAAGAATTTACAATACTTTTGATGACGTGGCCACTTGCCAATTAATCCCTTGTTTGAGCCACATTATTTAACAAATAATGTATTTTGAATAGTAAATTGATGAAAAATATATTGTTAAAAAATAAGAAAAAATTGTGAATTTAGGTATAATATTATTTTATTGATGAATGTGTAATTTAAAAAGTACGGAGAAATTTATATTTTAAAAATAATAGCGATCAAGAACTAAAACAACTTTTTGGACATGAATCCCAAATTACTGCAAAGCTCTAACTCCCATCTCATAGCAAGTTAATTTTGAATAGTTTTGCTTGGGGTACTGGGTGAGGGTTCACAAAACCCCCACCGATACCTCACAATATGGGGGGTGAAATTTTTCGACAATTTTTTATTAGCATGAGTCCTGTATGAGGTCCACCAATGTAAAGGTAAGTAAAACTTCTGTAAAATAATTTTATGTACATTCGATTTTTTTCAATTTTGAATAGAATTGATCACCTACCCACTACCCACAATGCCATGGGCAGATCCAGCTTGTAATTTTGAATAATCATAAAAAAGTATATGCACAGCACAAATAGTCTTAAAAGCCTAACTTTGACCTTATTTTCGAAAAACAACGAGTTTTATGATAATAAATTTTTTAAAAATATATAGCCATAAAGTAGGAAAAAAATTGAATTTACATGTAAAATTATTTTATTAAAAGAATATAAAATTGAAAATAAGTTCAGAAAAAAATGAACTTTTAAAGAATAGAGCTCAAATAGGGGCTACATGGCAAGTAGTAATGACAAATATGACATCATATGGATAAGGAGGAGTAAGAGAGATGGAAAGGACAACAAACTCAAAACGTTTAACCAAAAACTGCTGTGTCACAACATAAAGAAAATTCGCCTAAACATCCATTCCGCATAAAGAAAATATGGCTTAAACCAGCGCTAAAACAAAGTAACAAACCCATCGTATTACATAGCTTTACCGAAAGAACTTGTTTTGAAATCAAAACTGTCTTAAAGATACCCGTTGAATCCCAAATAAACCTCTTTCAACGATTGGCCTTGGCCACTCTCTCAATCTCGTCCTTTTTCTTGATAGCATAGCTGCAAGCACCAAAAAAAGGATGTCAATGAGCATGTCATTGTTAGAATGGCAGGTACATTTACCAAAGGAACTCCCTTTCTCACCTGTTAGAAGACCCTTTAGCAGCATTGATGAGTTCATCGGCGAGGCATTCAGCAATGGTTTTGATATTTCTGAAAGCACTCTCCCTAGCACCAGTTGTAAGAAGATATACGGCCTGATTGACCCGACGAAGAGGTGATATATCAACAGCTTGACGTCTCACAACACCAGCAGAACCAATTCTTGTTGCATCTTCTCTTGGTCCACTGCAGAGTAAGCAATGTTAAATGCTGAAAAGATAAGTATGTACTTCTAATAATGATATTTCAGTTCCATAAACAAGGCCCATGATGGTGTAGAAAAGAAAGTTAGCTTGCTATTCCCATAATGTGACAACAAATAATAATGTAACATCAATATTTCAATTCCAAGGAAGATGCCTCTACTTGATTATTATCATTATTGAATTCTGAAAAGGATTCGTACTCAGCCTTGTCAAATTTTGAATTCTGAAATTAACTTGAATGAAACTAATATGGTACTTATAACAAAGAATTGTTGGGCAGGTTAGAGTCACACAAGTATCATATATCTTAATTAACCACAGTGCAGAATGTATACTTCAAAATACAGATAAATCCACAAAAGTGTCTATGAAACAGATATTTTAAGCTTTTGCTTTACAATGATCAAAGTTCAATAGATAAAGAGAACAGGACAAAGTTTTTTGTGTACCTGTTGATCACAGCGTCAACAATAACTTGAATTGGGTTCTGGTCTGTTAGCAAGTGGATAATTTCCATTGCATGCTTAATAATACGGACAGCCATCAGTTTCTTTCCATTGTTACGCCCATGCATCATCAGTGAATTGGTCAGCCTCTCAACAATTGGGCACTGGGCCTTCCTAAACCGCTTGGCTTGGTACCTCCCAGCAGTGTGAGGCATGAAGGTCGGATGCTTGGCAGCAGTTGCAGTGATGTAATCCTCAACAGAAATGTCACTGATCTGTTAAAGAAACAAAAATTGCAACATTAAAGGTTTAAGCAATTCCAAAAATAATTAGCATATAATCAACTAGGGTTTCTATTGCAAGAACCCTTTCAGACATCTTTCATTAAGGAACATAAAAAATCCCTCCAGTTACACATTTACCTGACAACACCATGATGATGTCTTTCAATGGAAAAGCATGAAGAAAAAATTCTTGCATAATCCCAGAGTGAAAGCAGAGAAGAACGAAACAAATCGCTAATTATTTAATCATAATAAGTTCAAAAATTAAAGTGCCTGTAATTTAATTTAAGCTTCATGTACTGGCAACCTATAACAAAAATGGAATTTTGCTACATGCTTTAATGCCCACTACTCATTTCCAACTTCTTTAAGGAATAACTATAGCATTAAGGAGCAACATATTTTCTTCTTCTTGGTGATTGGTCCAATTACGTGCCAAAAATTGATTCATACTCAGAAGTATGCATAAATATTATATTGTTAATAGAGTTACAATCCAAACTTAGTACAGTCTATTGAATTCTTAATCGCAAAATTTGACACCCACAGAAAGAACATCAAGATTTCTATTTTTAGACTAGAAAACCATATAAAACAATTTCTCAGGGTCTTCAAGCCGAGAAGTCTAGTAACTTATAAATTGGAAATTATATTTTTCATTCCATTGCAATTCGAAATTCCTAATTTGAATCGGAACCCTACGAAAGTACATTACACAAAAGTCAAATATTTTCTGATTATAAACCATTGCTAATAAATTTCATATCCATAAAAATACAATAATAAAAAATGAAATGTTTTCTCATCTAAAATATCAAATCCACAACGACAAGAAGAGAAAATACAAAATATAATAATAAATTATGTTTTCATCAAATCTAATGAATTGAGAATGGGAAAAAAGTATTTAGAAGTATTAGGAATAGAATTAAAACCTGAACTTCATCGTATCTCCAACGATTAAAAAGCAATACTTCACTGTGAACCCTGTCTTGTAGCTCTTGACCGGCAACTTCTACAGGATTCTCCATTTCTGCTTTCTGAGATTTGTGTGCGTTTTGTTCTAAGGTGGAGGGTGTAGGTACTAGGAGGTGCTGCGGGAAGCTGCGTTCAGAATTGAGATGGAGATGGAGGAGGCGAAAGACAGCTTAAATACGAAAGAAACCCTAGTAGGAATATGGTTTTGTGGTGCTTTGACAAAAATATCCTGTCAATTTGATGGAAATCACTTTTCCACCCAGGTCGGGGAGTTTTTGAAGTTACTCCATATAATTGCAAAGATTGCATCATAACCCTCAAACGCATAGATTCTTGCAACATAGTCCCCTATCTTTTTATCTTGACAATATTGTTCTGAACTTTTTAGTGTTTAATCTATTTTACAATTAAAAATATAATTTGTAAAATAGATTGTACCTCTCTTTTTTGAACGTAAATAAAAATAAAAATAAAAATAAATAGTAAATCTCTTATCCCAATCATGAACTTCTACTCCAACTCTAGCCACCCATCACAATTCGCTCCTCTCATACCCCGTCCACTTGGATATTGCAAAAGCAAATTTTTCTAATTCAACAGAGTGGAACATCAGGAGCTTCATCATGAATGTAATTGTTAACTTTTTCTTTACCGTGTATGGTCTAAATTAAAATTTGATTAAAACTTCAAATCAAAGTCAATAATTGATTTTAACAACACATTTCATAAGAACTTGAATTTTTTTTATCAATTTTTATTAAAATCTATTAAAATTTTAATTTTAATCTACATCAAATTGAGGTATAGTAAATAACGGTTCTTCATTTTCGAAAATTTTCTTTCGTGGACCATTTCTTTAAGGGATAATTGCAGCAATGGTCTCAAACCTTTTCATTTTTCATTTGGTTCTAAAGGGAACCGAATCGAACCTATTAGGTTTTTAGTATTAACGATTCTGTAGACAAAATGACCGATTTGTAACGTATTGTAAAAGTCAAGGACTTAGAGCGTAATTTGTATAAATTGGCTTGATCCCGAAGTTTTTACCTAGTTGGGGTTTCTCCGTCATTACATTGGTGTTCATTATTTTATTACTTTATTGATTACTGCGATATTCAAACATAGAAAATTAGATTGTATGTGTAACCATCTAGAAACTATTAAAAAGTGACTTGTAGCTTTTAATAGATTAATTCTGCACATAGGGTCTAAATTAAAAACGGATAATTAATAATTATTTAGTAACAGTAATTTTCAGAATCGAACTGAATACCAATGAGAATTTTAGAAATGACTCCATATCCAACTATGGAATTGAACCAATCGGTTCCGATTTGGTCCGGTCCGATTCTTTATATTGGAAAAATTATAAAAATAAAATATGAAACTATTTGTGAGATTGAAAATAGGTAAAAACATAGTATGAAATTACTTGTCATTCATATAATCTAACAATACAAAAAAATAATTAAACAAAATAGCAAACAAAAAATTACTCCAAAATTCAAGATCAATTTATAAAGGCGAAAAAAGAATAAACTATGGAACACGTCATAAATGATAAAATCTCGATAAAAAATCAATTCTTATGAAAATCCACATAACAATAGCCTGATTATCTTTAGTAATAACAATAACCTATTATCTCTAGTAATCCTCTAAGATCTTGATGGTTGATCATTTTGAAAACAACGAGAAGTTTAAATTCTTATTAAATATTGAACTAAAAATATTTTTTTCTATTGGGTTGCATTAAAATTATGAATTTGTAAAGTATTTATAAAATTATTGAGATTTTAATTTTGATTATCCATTAAAAGAAAGAAGAAAAAACGTATGGAAAATGAAATTTTAACGTAAGATAATTTTGGGGTCTAGTGTTCAAAGATCTAGTGCATCTTGGTGCAAGTAAAAAGAGAAATTCGAAATAGTTGAATTCACTACTGGTTCTCAAAGCAGTATCGAGAATCAGATTGGAACTGACCGATTCTAGACGTAAAGTCTCAAAATTGACCCATTTAGTAGAGGAATCAGATTGAACATACCGAATCTATCTAGTTATGGTCTGGTTTCGAGAAAAAATGCCCACCCTAGTTTTTACAAACTTTACCTAAATATTTACTTTGTGCCATCTACAATTCCAAACATTTGGAAAATTCACACCCGGAGGACAAAATGAAGGAAACCGTCAAAAAATCCGTTAGATGACCTAAGAAAATAAAAAAAAAAAAAAAAATTTGGATTTTTCTGACAAAATTTAAACAAGGGCAATTTCGTCACTTCAATATTTTCGCTTTTAAAATTCAAATGGGTCGATTATACCTTTCCACATCCATCTATTTCATGTACGAGAGTAAACCATCGTCTTCTACAATAGCTTCTGAAAAAACTCATGATTTTGATTTCGGATTTTGGTGTTCATCTACGAGGCGCTCTTCCCGAACTTATGTACANATCCGTTAGATGACCTAAGAAAATTAAAAAAAAAAAAATTGGATTTTTCTGACAAAATTTAAACAAGGGCAATTTCGTCACTTCAATATTTTCGCTTTTAAAATTCAAATGGGTCGATTATACCTTTCCACATCCATCTATTTCATGTACGAGAGTAAACCATCGTCTTCTACAATAGCTTCTGAAAAAACTCATGATTTTGATTTCGGATTTTGGTGTTCATCTACGAGGCGCTCTTCCCGAACTTATGTACAATGAGTAAGT
The DNA here is from genome assembly GCA_903798315.1 of Fraxinus greggii. Taxonomy (NCBI): domain Eukaryota; kingdom Viridiplantae; phylum Streptophyta; class Magnoliopsida; order Lamiales; family Oleaceae; genus Fraxinus; species Fraxinus greggii. The sequence goes on from CAIGRK010070121.1 coordinate 10,375, forward strand.
TTGTTAACCAGTGTTTTTTGTACTATCCACCTTTAGTGCAAAAGTCCATATTTTTGAGCATTTTCGTAAGTTGATTGAAACCGCATAAAATGTGCAATGATTGTTGGTGCTGCATATGCATAGATATGAATAAACTAGGGTTTGGACGTGATGATTATTTGTTTTGAATTTCTTTTTAAGAGGAAAACTCAAATTATTTCACCATAAGGCTGCATCATGGCGGAATATTACTTGTGAAGACGCGAAATTTTGTGTTCGACAATGGTAAGATAGCTTATCTAAACTACGTTCCACTGATTTCTTTAATAGATCTTTTCCAGACAATGCGATGAAGATGTTGGAGAATTTTCAAAAAATAAGGCCCCGTTCTCTTTATCGTTTTCAAACCGTTTTCTGTCTTTAATTTTTCAAAACAGTGAAAACGCGTTCTCTATCTTATTTTTGAAAACGCATTT
>CAIGRK010070123.1:0-13524 GCA_903798315.1 Fraxinus greggii
CTTGTGCTAGTGCCCCCAGAAATTCTTGGATTTCCTGCAATATGAGATTGAATGCCATAACTCTTATTTGTATTTTACTTGCGAGGAGAAAAGCTGCTCTTCAACCACTTGAGGCATCAAATGCATTGGTACCATTTGTCGAGACTTACCCCTCAGATCGACCGATATGTGCGCCCATATAACTTCCTAAATCAGGATCATATTGGCAAAAGTCCAACAGAGATTTGTCCAATTTCACAGAAATTCTTATATGCTTATTCCTGATTTAACTATGACATATGATGACCATAGTCTGGTAAAGAGATTTCAGTTTTGATGCATTGAGGTTACAGGGAAACTTGTTCCATGTAATAAGTAATATTATTGTACCCATTTCATGCACAATCTAAATTAGATACGGTGGAGGACAGGGAAGGAAACTGGACAAGTAGCAGGGAAGAATGCAAGAGAAGTGAGCACTGGGTGGAGCAGAAGGGCACCGGACAAGGGAGAGCTGCTACTAAGTAGGGGTGGGGAAGAAGAGAATCAGTTGTTTATTTACCTTTTAATTTATTTTTTATTTAATATTTTCTGTGACTGGTATAGTTTTCTACATGTATTCAACCAAAATCCATGATTAAATGAAGATGTGAGGTTTTAATGACATTTTAATTTAAACTGCAAGAACTAACTAGCTTAGAAATTTGAAGTTGAAGGAGCCCTACCCAGAAATGGGGAGCCAAGTATTCATGCATCAGAACCATAGGTAGTTACTGACACAAAAATTGGCGGAATAGATTTCAAACATAATTTCAGAATGTTTCCGAAAAATTACTTGACCCCTTAAAAACTTCCATTCTTTCCTAAGACATTCAAGAGAACATCCAAACAGTTTCTCTAAAGCATGTTAGAAGCACAGACAAGGCAGAAAGACACTTAGCTCTGAACATGGTACTCTGTCCAGTGAGAGTCACTGCAAGTCAAACATGTATCTATTTCCAAAAAATAACACAGATTCTTAAAATTATCTCCATGCCATGGCCACGAGTGGTATAATGCAATCATTAAAAAAGTAGCATTTATAGGTTCATCAAAACAAGTTAGTAAAAATAAAAATGTTAATTATGACTATTAGAAAATGAGGGACTTCATTTTCACAAATGAGAGCAATGTTAGGTACCAAATTTGTCAACTGCAACAAAATAACAATCCAGATAGAAATTTTTGATGGCAATAGATGCTTTCTTGAGAACCTTGCAGTTTTTAATTATGTGAGAAGAACGTCTAAAATGGACCCCATGCCACTTCTTAATGTGTGTGCTGAATGCAACGATGTAAAATAAAAGCTAATGATAAGCAGAACTAAAAATCTAAAACTAACAGGGAAAAATGGATCACTGAAGAACCTGAAAATGCAGCCTCAGTGCTTCTAGCCGAAGTATGACTTTGGTCCTCAAGTTGCTGCAGCAGTTTCAAAGATAAAGACCGCCCAGTACCTTCATAGCTTTAGAACGAGGAAATTGAGGAAGAAGTTTATTAGTTATGGGTCACTTGGACGTGTCAAAGATTAAATCCAAGTAAAAACAATGCACAAAGTAGTTGCAGCAAGAGGAATGTTAAGTAATTAAAATGTTAAGTAATTAAAGTTCTCTCCAAACAAATTAGTTATCATACTCATTTTACCCAAAAACCAAAGAAAAGGAACATGTTGTACCCATTTACTGTAGATGAAAGGAAAACGAGATAAGGCCCAAGCAAGGATTTCACAACAGGTAAAGGGATGGCAGCCGCCTCATCAACAACCAACAATTCAGCCTGGGAGATCTTTTGATGTTCATGTGGCTCTATATACTGCACAAACATAGGAGGGAGGTACAATTAGCGTTTCTATACTTCTGGACAAGAACTGGAGAAGAATCTAACAATAGAATGAGCAGTACTCACAAGAACGATTATGGTATTTAAATATATAAGACAATAATAGCCTAAATAAATCAAAACAAAGCAAAATCGATAGAATTATGTAAACGGGCAACAGCGCGATTACATGATAACAGTACATAAAAGGAGGAGGCCCAAAAGAATAAATTCGCAGTGATTAGCAGTAAATGGTGAAAGCTTCCGATTTCCATTATCTTCTTCTGTTAAAGTAGGAATAGAAGCAAGAAAGCAAATTTGTTGTACACCTATATCCTCAAGTGGAAAAAAGTTTTTGATTGCATGACTATCAACATAAATGTGGGCATATCAACAACTCTTCCCATTGAATCCACTCTCTACCACCAACTCCTCCAAACTCACAGAACTTCTATATACATTATTTTCTATACCCCACTCCCTCACTTCATAATACCTCCCCCCTCCCTTCCCATTGAAACATAGCTTAACTGAGAATGCATGTTTTTTGTCAAACCACGGGGATAATATCCAATTAAGGAAAAGCATAATGGGTAACTCACAATCAAGTCTAAGCATTAACAAAAATGAAAGTGCCAGGAAGTATGTACACAAAGCCAGCAAAATTAATAGAACACTACTGTCACCAACCATGTGATAACTCCATTAAAATACAGATGAACAACCTAGTATGACAATTTTCCTCTATGAAAGAAAAGGTACTGTCCACCATTTGACTAACCTGAATTGTCTGTCTGTGCTGTTTATAGATGTTGATACGTATTGTTGCTTTGTTAAACGCCGGGTTTGTGCTTCTCACTACATCATAATCTGAATGCTCCTGCAAATGAAGTAGCAATGAAATGTCAATAGCATGGATTTTGTTTCTAATTTAGAGCAAATTTGGCACGGCTTACAAAAAGCATAAGCTTCTTCTGAAATTAAGAAGCTACTTTTGGACTGGCTTAGATAATTTTCTAGAATTACTTTGACTGGTTAGGTGATCTTTTAGAAAAAGTTAACCCCAAGATGGCTTCCTGTGGAAAAGCTCTTCCACAAAAAGTAGAAACATAAGCTATCACAAAGAGGCCCTTAGCAGTGTTGGATCTAAGTTTAATCCATAAGAACACAAAAGATGATCTTTATTCAAGAACAAATTCTCAAGATGACCTTCTGCAAATTAATGATTTTCAGCAGATTAGAATTTAGGTCTTGTCTGGTAGGAATTTTTTTGCCTAATTTTAACCATTTTTCTGACCGTTGGAAGAGCACTCAGCCGGAATTTTTGACCATCCATCTCTCATGTGAGGCCTACTTACGGTCAATGTTTTAATTAAAATCTTTGGAGAATCATTACCAGACAAGCTTTTATTAAGACAAATACAGAATGGGCAAGACAAATTCATTGGGAGAACATGTAAAAGAAGTAATCTTTGTATATAAGTAGATAGAAAAGACCAAGGAGACCCTCTCCTATTATGGATTTCCCCCAAAGTTGACTTCTGTTCAATTTCAATTCCGCCATATAATTATTTGCGTCAAGAAAAGGCAATGTAATTCAGTGTTTCCAAAAGAGACTGCGCCTTACAAGTTTTTCATCAAAGCGTGCCTCCTGAGAGGTGTCCATTAGGCACCTCCAAGATTATGGTTCAAGTGCCCCTGGAAAGAATTATTCTTTGACTTAGTGGCTCAAGCCTCAAGACATAAGATTCTAGGCTGTTGATGCGTCAACTCCTTAGATTTGCCATTCTTGACTGGTGTTTATTTTCCTTTTTAACATCATCAGCTCTTGAGGGTAGTTTTTTGTATCTTGGGAACATTTTAAAGGTTTTGAGGGTTGTTTTAGATACAAACAGCCTCAAAACTAAGAAAAGAATTGGAGAAAAACGCATTGGAGAGTCGATGTGCCCCCTAACCCTCTACTCCTACAACTACAGTGAAACCCTTTAAGTGGAGTTGGGGATTTTCAGCGATTGAAAACTTATGGTACAAGACCATCAACATGTAACATCAATCTCCTATTTTATATTATTCCAGGTCTCTTCATTATATTTCCGTTCTTCCAGATTGTTTTCATGTTAAAGTCATTAAAACAACATTCTTAAACAGTCAGTGAAAATGTTTCATTTGTTATGACTTTTAGTTTTAGACTTCTAGTTATAACTATAGAATATTGGTCTTCTAATGTGATCATCTGCTGCTTTTGTTGATCCATTTTATGGATCTAGTAGCAAAGAAAGCTTTTAATAGTGAATCTTCTTATGTATTGTCATGATCAAATAGATAAAATAAGAAATGAAAACACAGATCACAAGTGCAGATGGCACCAACAGGGGATAAGTAAGAAAATAACAATGTATGTCATTGGGGCATGTCTTGCGCGGACCTAAAGAGTCTCTTTCTATAAGAGTGATGCAATTCTCCATAGAAAATGTAATAAGCATGAAGGGTAGAAAAAATTAATATGACACGTTGTAGATGCTAAGATCTAGTTGCATTCATGTTCCCATAGATGTAACAACTAGCATTGAACCAAGCAAAAAACCCAAAATTTATGGTGAATATCAAATATTAAAGGCACCCGAATGCAAAATGCCTCATGCCATAAAGATGCCTCAATAACCAAATATGTCTGCAGCCAATAATTCATATTATTACAAATGATTGAATAGGTTTTCCATGGGCTGGTGGCTCTTTTGCTGGCAGTTTTGCAATAGATGGATGTGTGTAAACCAAGCATGGTGATGACTCTTTATTGATGGTGGATGTCAACAAATCACAATTGGAAGGCATAAATCAAAAATCTCGGGGTGCATTCTTTGGTACCTCTGATCAAAATTGTGTTTCTGATTTAGTTTTTTCCTTTTCCTCGTCCCTCTACCACACTATTTAATAGGAAATAGTTGTGCATAATTTACTCTAGAGATAACTATCCTTTATAAGTTGTCCAGTGGCTGAGTTAACCATAGTTTTTTATGAACGTGAAAGAAGGGCTTGAGGATAATATGGTATATATCTGTGTAAATTTTATTTTAAGAATCGATTAGAATTGTTTAATAGATCAGAGCAATAGAATTCAGAGGCAAGAGATTGGAAGTTAAGCCATGGATCAGCCTAATGGCAATTAATATTGCAGAACTCCAAAAATTTCTAGCAAGAGGAAGATTAAGAATGTCGTAGTTTGCTCTTTTGTATTTTCTTCAGAATCAAAAAGTTGTCGTGGAATTGCTCCCCAATGGTCACCAGTTCGAGTCCCCTNATTTTAAGAATCGATTAGAATTGTATAATAGATCAGAGCAATAGAATTCAGAGACAAGAGATTGGAAGTTAAGCCATGGATCAGCCTAATGGCAATTAATATTGCAGAACTCCAAAAATTTCTAGCAAGAGGAAGATAAAGAATGTCGTAGTTTACTCTTTTGTATTTTCTTCAGAATCAAAAAGCTGATGTGGAATATACATTCCATGATAGCATTTGGCATTGAAAAAGGCTACAAGTGATATTTTCAGTTTTATAAATGTAGTAGACTTGAAATAAAAGAAAAAAAAGCAGAGAAAAAATATATTACATGGTATGGTTCCATTTTCGTCCACATAAACAATAAGGTTCAAGGAAGCCAATGACATTAAAGTTGACTCGAGGTAAATGGGGTGTTTGTGTTTCGTTAAGGAAGCAAAGTGTAAGAAAAGATAGTTCAAGAAGTTACGTAAAATTTACTCTTAAATATATAAAATTAAATACTTCAAATTGGACACCCTAGAAATTGTCCTTTGTACTATGACAAGGGTCAGTCCTCAAAAGCAATACAGAATTCGTTACACAGAGATCTACCATAAGAACCTGTAGACTTCTAGTCAAAATGCATCTAGTATTTAAACACCAAGGACTAGAACATTGTACATACCTTGTACTCAAGCATATCAAACCCCTTGCATATGAACTCAAACAAAGTTTTCAGATTCTCCGGACCCGGAGCTGTTACGAAGATATTAGAGTACCTTCAGAGAATTATTCTTCATCAGGACAACCAAAAAGAGGAGGGGTGTGAGGTGATGAGTGTGGTTTTATGCTAAGTATATCTAGTTAAACTACATTACCCCGCAGCGACAGCTCCAGCAATTGCCAAGCCAAGAGCAGCTGACTTCCCACGACCACGAGCAGCAAGCAAAGCAACTGTGCTACGGAGGGTCTTGTCCAAAATTGCATCAAGAAATGTACTGACAGCTATTCCCTGTTGAATTTTTTCTAGAACAGTGAATATTTCATAATCAAAACATGCAATAAATATTCCTTCTATAGCCTATGTTTGGCCCCCATTTTTTCAAAAACTCATCTTCAACCACACATTCTCCCATAAAATAAAATTACATGTAACTCAATAACTTTTCTTATTTTTAACCATGCATTCTCCAAACAATCACTATTCCATAATTCATTTTCCCCAAAATTTCCATTAAAATGGAGCCCAAACAAGGGCATATTTCCAAGCAGAGAATTCTTACCTGGTCAACCGTGCAGCATAAATTGTAAAAATTTCCTTATTTTTAACCACACATTCTCCAAAAAAATACTATTCCAAAATTCATTTTCCTCAAAATCCCAAACAAGGGCATATTTCCAAGCAGAGAATTCTTACCTGGTCAACTGTGCAGCATTTTCTAATTAAATAACCAACAGGGAAATCATCTTTCAGTTGTTCCTTCAAATCTGCCAGGTTTCTTTCTGCCTCAGAGAGACCCTCAGAACCCTATCAAACAAAATATTGAATATCACATTAATACATAAAACACCTACTACCAAAAATGCTAGAGTATGTATGTAACGTGGAACATGATATTTAGCAAAAGTTTTTTTCTTTTTTTTTTTTTTAAAAGCCGTCCTCAGTCTGTGTCCCATATTCTATTACTATTCCACTATGAATGTCACAAGAGATGCCGCCATATGTATACTTAGTGGTGGTTGTACATGGCACAACACCCCTCAACAAAGCATATTTTAATTTTCAAGACCATCACATTCAGAAGAGGAAGAAGCTTACATCTCGAACAGGAGCTGCAGTGATTGCTCTCATATGGGAAGAGATAGGTAAAATGTTCAATTCATCATCCATGACGATGCATGCTCTGCAAGACCCAAGTGACAGCAAGAAACGTTCATTAAAGCGCCCAGTAGCCTGACTATGAGATTCTGTACAAAACCTCTCATGAACATCCTGTGATTAGGAAAATTTGACACCATCAAAAGAAAAAGTCTGAGAGGATAAAATTCAACAAAATGAAAATTCAGTCCAAGTTCCTCAAAATTCAACTTCAGGTATATTCCAAATTTAAATGTCGTCTTACCATAACCATGGTGTAGAGACTGGTAAGCGAAGATAATGAGCGAAGCAGTAACACAATCAATCCGCCACCTTCAACGGTTTCTATTGTTCTAGCTAGTAGATTTGGGGTCAAAGATTCAAAATCCTAAAAACCATGTAAATAGAAATAAATTAGAACGATGAGACGTCTGATAGAAATAGTGGGGAAATAGAGACAGTGGCAGGGAGGGAGGAAGTGAATGCGGAAAAGCATCATCAAGAATTGTAGAATAAAATAAGCTGGAAGAAGAACTTTTCCAGTTTACCTGTAAAATGCACATGCCAAATGTCTGCCCTAGAACTCTTTCAGAATCTTTGTATAAGCAATAAGTTATACCGCCAGTTTTAATGAAAAGTGAGAAAGCATCAACTTTCTCAGGGTCAAGTAATCCTCTCTGCATCAGCTTCTTTATTTGTTTTTCTCGTTTTCTTTCATGACTGCAGAATCAGAATTAACCGTAATTGAGCAATTGGCAGACATATTAATTTGTTTGACCAAAAAACACAGTTTTCAAATTTGCAGAGGTGAAGACACAGGAGAGACACGAATGCATCTGGTCAAAGTCATGCTATGCACAGATACAAGTTTCCATCTTATAAAGTCTTTTACAAGTTGAGATTACATTTGCATATCCTTGTTACTGTTTATAGCGGTGCATATCAGTTTCAATTGTCTATTGATTTTAGTACAAGTTATGCAAATATGTACCAGGTCAGGCAATGATGACTTCAAAATACTATCAGAAAGTAAATACACATGTAACAGTGTTAAATGCATAACCATCAGCGTGCAAAGTGCGCTTCCTAATCCACTTGCCAACAGTGGCAGACCCAGGATTTTGAGTGAGCGAAAGCGATCGTTGACCGTCAATAGTAGCAATTCGCATCCTTTGACAATTAAACTTTTTTTCGTTTGAATAAATCATTGTGTGACTTGACAAAAACGTGAATATCCACTCATTTGAAGCCAAATCATTTTCAAGGAATTTGAAATTGCAGAAAGGGTGGCCTCTAACTCAATAGGAGAGTAAAGACTTTTCGAGTTTTGAACATAAATGCTTGATTGACCTCTGTTCTTATATAAAAACTTCAGAGACATATTGACAATGTCAGTCTAACTTACTAAATATGTATTCAAATTAGAAAAGCGGAGTCGAAGCAAATATTATTGAAATTATTGATTTATAAAGTAAAAAAATAATAATAATAAATAAATAAATATACATACATACATACATATATATATATATATATATATAGAAATTGGAAGAGCATAAATATAATGGCATCCGAATCAGGGTTCCAACTTATAGTGCATGCAAGTGGAGCCTTTTAGACTTTTTATTTTCAATTTGCGGCTGCCCTCCATCTTTTTCACTATTTCACTCTCTTCAACCCGACTCGTTTAATTACCTCACCCCACCCCTCTGGTTTTTCAAAGCCCAACATATACATACACTGTGATATCATATTCACATTTTGGCTTCAAATGAGCGGACATTCATATTTTGGCCATGCCTTATTTTATTTTTTTCCCCAAAAAAATAAGGCGAAAAAATTTCTTTACCGGCAGAGCCAGCACGGGCGGCCGCCGGTGCTCGCCTGGTGTTGTCTCCGCCGGTGCTTGCCAACAATTCTCTTCGGAATCAAGTTCATGGAACGGGCCGTTCGCGATCAGATGGTGAAAAATATGTTGTCTGAAGAGTGTGCAGAATACTCTCCGAATAAAATAGTGGAGTTTGGTCTTGACTATGAGGGCAGTATGCTATAAAGATCGATTACATTATTTGTGTTAAGGTGTATGTAGTTGGACAGGCACTCAAAAACTTCCAAAACCAGTATTTCATAGTGCAGTTAGTGTGGGCTCATAATCATAGTGCCTTTTGGCTTTCTTGATGTGTAAGGCCATTAAAGCTTTCGTAGAAATCACTTATTTAGGAGAAATGATGGAAAGCTCTTCTTGGGCTATGAGCTATTCCTTTGAATCCCTTGCTCCTTCCTGCTCTTTCAGGGAAAAAATGGGTGTCACGTCTCATCCGAAAGCTCAAGCTTTTAGAGAGGCCATGTTTATTTATTAAAATTTTAGCCTCAACACCCCTCCTTACGTGCGCGTAAATAATTTTTCATAAATGAGTTGTGCCCAAATTTGAACTCAGGTTCGGACTCTAATATCATGCTAACCATCACATCTAAAAGCTTAGCCACATTTATTCATTTAAATAAATTGTAGCTTCAACATCATGTATGCATTTCAGTATTCCCGTCTAAAAAGTAATCTTGTTATCAAAGAGAAAAAAAAATTAAACAACTATATTAGTTCATACATCAAACATTATCAGTTCACAATTAGCAGAGTGAAACTATATTTCTTTATATTAAACTAATTAGCTAAAGCAAAAGGCTAAACAAAAACATCAAAATCAAATAATTGGAGAAACTAGAAACCTGCTAATTTCTAGCTTGTTCTTGTAGCACCACAACACATTCGGCCTCGATTTTACCACAGATTTGCTCAACATATAATGCAAGTTCACAATCTGTTTCAAAAAATTATTAAAATAAAAGTAATTCAAATCACTAAAAAGTTACCAAATATCACAATATAATATCAGGTTGCACCGGAACTTTTAAATAACTAGTGCTTCCAATTCGGAAACACAAAGTCTCCAAATTTTTGATGTTTTGGATTAAAGAAACTCAACGGGCGAAATTCAACTACAAAACAAGTTAATTTTAGAGTTTAAACCTTGTACGACAAAACCATATAATAATAAATATTTCTAAAAAACAGTTTTTTGTAGAACATTTGGAGTCCTTGATTCAGAAACTTTTCTACCTTTCGTCGCTTCGGTTTCCATGCATCCTAACATACATATATAAGTATATACAAAAACACAGGAAGACGTGCTTTTGTGTCAGTACCTGGTCGCGGGACTTGTCACCAACAATGACGAACATGGAGCGATGGCGATTTTTAACGCCATTTTCTATGAGGGTTCTGATGCGTTCGTCCACTTTTATCCTCATCTTGTTGATTACAAAAAAAGAATAACGAAATTAGCAGGAGAATTTATAGAATACAGTCTCCTTGAAGTTACTACACTGAATTCCTACTGCGAAAAAGAATAATTTTAACAATTGGCAGAGAAATTCCAAAAACTGCGGCTTCGGCTTCTGTTTCGATTATTTGTCCAGCAGCTTAGTCACCGGGGGTTTAGGGTTTACGTGGGTTTTGGGGATATTTAAATGTTAGGGATTAAACAGGTTTGTTTTTGGTATGGAAGTGGGTCAGACTGTCTGTGTTCGGTATGGGCTGTATTTGGACCATGGACCGTTGATTGCTTTCATTACGGACTGTCCATGTTAAAAATGGGCTTAACTTCCATGGAGGTCAATCAACTGGAAATTATACCCACACATGTTTTTAACCTTTTCAGGGTGTGTTTGAGTCACATTATTTTGAAAAAATGTATTTTGAAATAGTAGATTGATGGACAATGTGTGGTTAAAAAAAAAAATTATTGATGTGATGAAAAAGATTATTTTATTGAAGAATGCATGATTGAAAATGAGTAGAAAAATGAGAATGAAATAAATAATGTTTACCAAACAGGGGCTCAATTTGAAAATCAAGTTTAAAATTTTTTTATTCGAAAATCGGGTGATAATTTAAATTTTCAATAAGAGCCTGTTTGATTCCATTTTTTGTAAGAACACATTTTACCGTAGGACATTGATCGAGAATATAAGTAGTTAAAAAATAAGGAAAAATTTTGAGTTCGTGAGTAATATTATTTTATTAAAAATGTGTAGTTGAAAAGAAGAAAATAAAAAATGTATTTTGAAAACAACGTGAATCAATCAATTAGTTAATAATAATATTTAAAAAATTAAATTAATCTAAATATTCAACTAACCCGCACGCCATTTCCGTACACCCCAACACATTCTCTTCCCAACTCGAATCATTTCATTTCACTGTTTTCCTCTCCCTCCTCTCTCTAACCTCTCCCTCACACGACCACCGGAAGACGGCAGCACTCACAGCCTCTCCCTCACACATCTGTCGGAAGATGGTCGCGCTCACAACGCCCTGCAGCGGCTTCCCTTCACTATCTCCTCTCCATCACACAATCGTCGGAAGAACTTCCAATTTGGTTCTTAAAATTCACAATGGCCATGTTCTTTCGGCATTTTTTGCTTTCTGTAATCGCTCATAATGGTTTTACCATGTATTATTGCAACACATTTACCATGAGGTATTGTTGGTTTATGATGCATATACCGTGTATTTCAATTGTTTACTCTCTCAAGCAATTGGTTTTGTGTTTGCTTTTGTATGTATTTTGAGGGCGCACGACGTGCTGATGAATTCCCTTAATGAGTAAATTGTGTTTGAAAAGCTAAAATGCCTTTGTTGATTGCAAAGACCCGTTTTTATCTCTTCACCAATAAACTGTTTTGGAATTATTAAACGAGAAGGAATACATGGTAAAGCCTTATGAGTGATTAAAATATGCTTAAAATTACTTTCATTTGACTGTCAATCTGAAAATGGAGAGGATGATGTCACTATGTGCGGCGATGATTCTGCCAATGAAGTTTTCGGAGTGATGTTAAGGTGGTTGTTTCCTCCGATCTGCTACCTCAGTTTGTTTCTCATTTTTCATTTATGAGAAATATAGCCGTTATTCATCACATCAGGTCATCAATTTTGAATTTCTATCTTTTGTGTAGAGCCCAATGACTCTATTTTTCATTCTTATTCTACAATAATGAGAATCAAACGGGGGCTTAGTCTAGTTTTGGGTGATTTTTGTTGGTGGTTTGTAAATAGTGGTGGTGGTGATTGTAATGATGAGGTGGGGGTGGTGCTCGTGGTTGCGGTTGCGGTAAGGTGGTAATGAGGTGGGGGTGGTTGTCGACTGTAGAATAGATATTTTGTGACCAATAAATAATGTGTAATCTAAAAAACTGTGAGATTGCAAATTTGTAATCATGACTCAATTTGTTAACTTGTGATCAATTAATTTGATAATTTGTGATCAAAAAATAATTTGTGAGATTGCGAATAAATTTGTGATCGTGAAATAAATTGTAACATTTCAAATTTGTGACCTAGAAATAATATTGACATATTAATTTGATAAAATTATGGTTTACAAAATTTTCGATTTGTGACAGAAAAATAACACGTGATCAATTAACACAGGTTACATGTCCCTTGCTATCGTAGGTCATTGTGTATAGATTACGAATTAATGTTGCATATTGCTAATTTATGTTCACAAGTCACATGTTACATATCATACTTCACATGTTGCATGTCATATTGTATAAATCACAAATCAATGTCAACGAGTCACAGATCAATACTAATTGGTCACAAATCAAATATCACATGTTATTTTGTCGACTGATAATAGGTCACATTTTATATGTTATAAATCACATGTAACAATTCATAGGTCACAGATCACATTGCATTAGTAACACATCATTGTCTACAGGTCGCAATTCAGGAGAATTGGTCACAGTCCATTGAATCAATATTACGGGTAGCATATTAATAATGTTGACAGATCACAAATTCAAGAAAGCTAGTCACGGGTCATTGGAAGATCAAACAACAACACTATCCTCTCCATTCTCTCTTCTCTTCTTTCTTCTCTCCATTCTTCATTCACTCACATTGGTGCTCACATTGAAGATTACCTAGCACTCATGTGCAGGGCAATAGGTGAAGCGGCACTTACACTACTGTGAGCGCCACTGCCACTGCTGCTCGCACAGCTGCTGTGCGTTAGCGATCTATTTTCTATTTATTTGTTTGGTATGGTATCGATGGTTGTGGTGTAGTAAAGGTCAGGAATGGTGGATTTGGGGCCGCTATTAGAGAGGAGATAGAGATAGTGATGGGAGAGGAGAGGAGAGAAAGAGAGAAGAATGAAGCAAAAAAAAATTAAGGTTCATAATAGGGGTGAACGCGGTTCGATTTGGGCGATTTGTGCCATATTTTCAACTCAAACCATTTCATGCGGTTTGAAATTTTTTCGAACCAAACCAAAGCAAACCATAATTTGCAGATTGGTTCGATTTTAATCCGCGGTTTACCTATCAACATTATAATAATATATTTTAAATATGTTAACATATAAATTTAAACGATAACTAATAGTGTTAAATATTAAATTGAATTCATCTTTCCCACGAAATTCGTGAATAAATTATTTTCAAAATTGGTTGCTAAAATATATTAATAGAACAAATATATATTTCTTCCTATTTA
>CAIGRK010070141.1:0-16550 GCA_903798315.1 Fraxinus greggii
AGCTTCACATAGAATTCATTGAATGATTCATTGTCATTCATTCTAATTTCTTCAAACCTAGATGTTAACATCTGCAGTTTGGAGTTCTTAACAATTTTGGTACCTTCTTGTGTGGTCTCTAAGATATTTTAAACCTCTTTAGCAGTTTCACACATTGACACTCTTCTAGACTCCTCTATAGACACTGCTGTAAATAGAGCATGGATCCATTTACTATTCCAGTTGCAATTAGCAACTTGATCTTTGGTCCAAAGAGAAATGTTAGTGGGTGTAACAACACCAACAATAGTGGATGAAGGTGCAATCCAACTATTTTGTACACTGATCCAAATATGTTCATCCAATGCTTTAAGGAATGCTCTCATTCGAACTTTACAGTAAGCATAATTGCTTTCGTAAAAAAATGGAGGCACAGATAGAGACTGACTCATCTAGATTAATTTATGGGTCATGAATCAAAATGTGGCTCTGATACCAATTGAAATTCCAAGGTTCCACACAAATCACACCTAGAGGGAGGTGAATAGGTGATTATATCAAAATAAAAATAAATAATTAACTAACAACAAGTCACTTTTAATTATCTCTAGATGATTAATCAATTAAGTCAATTTTTCTAAGTTGAATTGTCGCAGTTATATGAAAGCAATAAATAAACAACAGAAATGATCTCGGAGAAACCCCAACTGGGTAAAAACTCCGGGCACTTTGCCAGTCAACAATCTATTTTAAATGAATCATGAACTTACATCCCAATAGACAAGACTACCACTGGTACTTTCTCCTCCTGACTGCAATTCCCACGGCCCTCCTAGATTGCGTGTTCCTACACCAATTCCCAACTGCAGTTTTCAAAGCCCTCCTAGATCGCGTACTGCTGCACCAACTCCCGATTTTATGAATTCGCCTATCTTCTGTGGATCAATGAAGAAGTCTGCTTTCTCCAACAATTGGAACCCCAGTCACCTTCCCTCGATTTTCACAACTCTGACATTTATGTAGGAAGTAGCGGTTTGGATTAAGTAAGTTTGATGTTTTCAATGCCAAGAACAAATTAAAACAACGAAGATTGAAAGCTATGGATGAATTTGAAGAAGTAGATACGAAACAATATGTGTTCTCTCAATGTTCAACCTTGAAAAAATTGTCTAGAGTCGTACTGGTTTTTATACTTTAGGTTTTGAAATGAATGAGCCGGATAAAAAGCTTTAGAACGTGGATTAAAATTTTTCGGATGACCATGTCGCTCGAGAGGAAGCTGGGCGATAGGCAAGCAACAGTGTGTCGCTCAAGCAAAGGATAGGCAACAGGCTATCAACAATGTTTCTATTTCTGCAGCTCAAGCAAAGTCATGGCGACAGTCTAGTGAAATTGCGACACTATTTTTTCCTTCTTTCCATTCTCGAACCTTAGGCTTGATACAACTCAATTAGAAATATTTGCAACTTACTCCTTGACTTTTACAACACATTAAATCTAGTCTTTTTTGTTCACAAATTTGTCGGTTACATTAAAAACCTAACGCAAATCAAACATACAAAGAAATGAGCCACAAGAAGCACACAACTTTTGAAGTTATACATACTTCATATGTGGACCTTTAGATGTTTCTTCTTTTAATGAAGAAAAACACATTATTACATTTATTGACGACTTTTTGCGTTATGGTTGTCTATTTATTGCATGAAAAATCTCAATCTAGAAACATTTTGTAAGTGTTTGTTAATGAGGTTGAAAGACAATTAGACAGAAAGATGAAAATAATAAGGTTTGATAGAGATGGTGAGTATTATGGCAAATATGATGAGTCTGGACAATGTCTAAGTTTATTTGCTAGATTCCTCGATCAATGTGAAATTTGTGCTCAATACACAATAGTAAGTGCACCACAACAAAATGGTGTAGCTGGAGGGTATAATCGTACTTTAATAGAAATGGTTAGGAGTATGATGAGCAATTCATCATTATCCTTTGTGGACATATGCCTTAAGAACTGCCATTTATTTGTTATACAAAGTTCCTAGTAAAGCAGTCCTAAAGACTCTTTTTGAGCTTTGAAAGGAAATCCTGCTTAAGGCACCTCCATGTTTGAGGTTGCCCAATGGAACTGAGAATTTATAATTCTCATGAAAAGATATTGAGCTCGATAATAACAAGTGGTTTTTCATTGGTTATCCAGAAATGCTAAAGGCTATGTGTTTTATTGTCGTGGTCATAGTATGAGAATTATTGAAATATTAAAATGTTAGGTTCATTGAAATTGACGAAATTAGTGGGTGAAGGACCACGTACTGTGGCAATTCAAGAAGTTAAAGTACAAGCACTTGTACCTTCAACTTTTAGTAAAGTTGTTGGGCAATTAGTTGTTGGGCATTTCAACAACCTACAAGAGCAACAAGTCAATAATCCAACGCCTCACATTGATGAAATTGTCCTACAATAGATGAAGCACAACATATATCATTAAAAAAAAGTCTCGAAGACAAATAAAGTATGCTATTACCAATTATTAAATGGTATATCTACAAGAATCAGAATTTGATTTAGGAATTGGTGAATATCCAATTTTGTTTTCGCAAGACATGAAAAGTATTAATGATGTGAAATGGGTAGATGCCATGAAAGAAGTGTTAAAGTCTATGAAACATAATGAAGTTTGGAGTCTTGTTGATTTGTCTTCTGGATCCAAAATAGTCAGGTGTAAATGGGTCTTTAAACCAAAAGTGACTTAAATGGCAATATCAAAAGGCACAAGGCCAGACTTATCACTAAATGTTTTACTTAGAAAGATGTCATTGATTACCAAGAGACATTTTCTCTAGTGTCTAAAAAGGACTCTTTTAGAATTATTATGGCTTTGGTGGCTCATTATGATTTAGAATTATATTAAATGGGTGTGAAAACTACCTTTTTGCATGGAAATTTAGAGGAAGAAGTTTACATGGACCAATCTCAAGGATTTTTAGTTGAGAGACAGGAACACGGGGTATATAGACTAAAGAAATCAATAAACACACTCAAACAGGCTTCCCATCAATGGTACCTTAAGTTTAATGATACCATTACTTTTTTTGTTTCAAAGAAAAAAACATCATTGACCGGTGTATATACATGAAGACCACTGGAGAGCAAATTTATATTTTGATCTTGTATGTTGATGACATTTTACAAATGATCTTGGCAAGTTGTATAAGACCAACAAATTTCTCTCTAAGAACTTTTAAATGAAAGATATAGGAGAGACAACTTATGTAATAGGAATATAAATATTCTGAGACAGATTACAATGAATGTTGGAGTTGTTTTAGAAATCATATATTAATAAAGTTTTAGAGAGATTCAAGATGAATGATTTCTTTGCAAATGTCTTTTCGATTCAAAAAGGAGGCAAATTCAATCTTATGCAATGTTCAAAGAATGAATTGGAACGGAAACAAATGGAAGTAATTCCTTAGACATTCATTGTTGGGAGTTTGATGTATTTACTGACTTGTAATAGGCAGGACATCAATATTGCTATTGGAATGTTGGGTCGGTACCAAAGTAATCCAAGAATGGACCACTAGAAAATTGCAAAGAAAGTATTGAGGTATCTACAAGGAATGAAAATTTACATGTTTACTTATGGAGATCACCTCATGTTGAAATGATTGGGTATTCATATTCCGATTTTTCCGGATGTGTTGATATAAGGAAATACATATTTGGTTACTTGTTCCTATTAGTTGGAAGAACAATCTCATGGGAAAGTACGAAACAGAATATGATTACTGCATCCACCATGAAAGTTGAGTTTGTAGCATGCGTTGAGGCTACAGTTCAGGGATTATGGTTGCAGAACTTTATTTTAGGACTTGAAATTGTCGAAAATATTGCCAAGCCGTTGAAAATTTACTAAGACAAGTCCGAACAATTTTCTTCTCTAAGAATGATAAGTATTCAAAAGGTGCAAAACACATGAAATTGAAATAATTTGTCTTTAAAAAAGAAGTTAAGAGACAAAAAGTGTCAATTGATCATATTAGCACATATCTAATGGTTGTAGATCCATTTACTAAAGGGTTATCGCCAAAGACATTTAACGAACATGTCGAAAGAATGGGTATTAGTGGTTTTAAATATTGATATTAAGTTATATTTCTTACGATGATTATGTATTTCACAATGTGATCTTTTTATGTCTTGTTTCTGATATTTATATTCATTTTTTGCCTATTTGTATATACATGAATGAATTATACGGATATAACCAGTGGCGGACCCAACACCCAGCGAGGGGGGCGATCGCGCTTGCTGGGCTCCGTCGGAACAGTGCTCTGAAGTGATGAAGAAGGCAAAAATTTCTGGGATGAATTTCATTTTCAAGTTTGCTTGGTTTGTGGTCAGTTGCGGTTTCAGTCCATCACCATCACTCGCTGCAAGTGCAAGCGGGTTCTCCCTTACAGTTTGGACAGTTTTGAGGGTCGTTTGTTATGTTTAGTCTTCTACAGTTTCTGGCGGTGCTGGTCGACTTTGGTTCAGGGATAGATCTTTCAGCTTCTAGCCTGCTTGTGAGTGCTTCAGGCAGCTTCGCAGTTGGTTGGTTTCTGCTTGTTTTCAGTTCAGCTTCTTTTTTGGTGCAGTTTATTTTTTATTCTGGGTCAGCTTCGTGTGGTGTGGGCTGGTCTATTTTCTATTGTGTTTGTTCAGTTTATTCAGTTAAGGTTAGCCTCCAGCTTCAGTTCGGATCTTCAGCATCTAGTTCGAACAACTTTTGCAGGTGAAGGTGGACTGTAGCAGCTTCATTTCTTGGAGTTGTATGTATTGTGTATGTATAGGTGTTGATATAAAATTCAAATTTCAGCTTTCGTTTTGAAATTTAGTCATACCTTGGGAACCTAAGTTGATGTAGCTGGTTTTTCTGAAATAGGCTGTCTGATCAATTGTTCGTGCAGGTTTTCAATTGCCACTTTGGGTTATATCTTAATATTGTTCAGCTTGGGGTATCAACTTTTTTGGTTGGTGCTTTTTGACTGGAGGGTGTAGTCTTGTCATTCGTGCAGTATCTTTTTGTGTTTGGGCCTTTGAGCCAATTATTTATTTAGTTGGTATTTATGGGTAAGAAAAATGCTCAATCTAGAGGACTGGTTAAGGGCACTTTGGCCCATCAAAGTGGACTGCCTCCATTTAAAAATCATCTGGGCCAATCAAATGTTAGTTTTGTCCATGCAGTTGTCTAAGTTCAAAGTTACAGAGTATGTTGTATCGCGTATTTTTTTAATATTTTGAGTTGTATTGAATTATATTTTCACATATATATAACTTTAACGTTTTAGTACATTTACATATATATTGAATATTTTAATATTATTTAATTAAAAATAAATATTGTTGACAGTCAATGGTCAACGATCAACGTTCGGTCCACTCGTGCTGAACTTTTGTGTTGGACCCGTCACTTGATATAACTGAAAGTTATCTCTAACAAAGACATTATTGTTAGACCATCCTCGATTTCAATTTAGTAATGTAAGTGAAGAACTGATATTGTAATACATGGAAGGGGTTGTGTCGATATAAAGACATATGATTCATATTAATTTTAACTTAATTATGATATTTATGTTTTGAACAACGTAAAGAAAGATTTGGCATTATATTATGCGCATTAAAATTTATTTACTGAACCATAAAGAAAGATAATGTCCTATTGACAAAGCGGGAGAATGTTAGAATTTATTTGGCCCATGTGCCATATAAACTTATTATGTTATTAATTTATTAATATTATTATAGTATAATAAATTAATATTATGTTTTAATAAATATAGTTAAATGCTAAATTACGTTAGAAACTTGAAAGTATGTAATCTTTTGTTAACTGAACACATTTATGGGATGTGTTAAGATTAAGAAGATTAACTTTTGTCCTCTCTCTCCACCAATAAAGAACATACTATTTCCATTGGTAGTGTGAAAAGAAAAACAAAAGGGTTAAAGATGGAGAAATGCAATTTATTCGTAATCATATTATGATTACCGTTCTCATAATTAATCAATTGCTATTGATTAAGATATGTGTTCCGCTTTATGCATGATTATGGTTTATGTATGTTCTTTGTGAGAATCACCGAGTTCTAAGATTCCAGGGCTTAATATTTATATTTGATTGTAATTGAATTACATATGATGTCAACGCATACTAAGATTAATCTAACATCTTAAATACATCATAAGGGTTTCTCCTTATACTAGTTTCTCCTTAACATTTTAAATTTGCTGGATTATCCTCAATCCCTTGCTTATTTATCGTATATCCTAGCAGGGGCGGAGCTAGGATTGTAGAGTGGTGGTGGCAAATTTCTGTAACTAAAATTTTGAATCTCGAAGTACAAAATTTTAATTGCAGGGGAAAAATCGATAACTACGAGGAATTTAAAATAAAGAATTTGAAATTGAATGTGGGGGCAGCTGCCCCCATACTAAATTCACCAATGTATCTGAGAGTTTCCTAATCTAATGCCGAAGGTAGAGTTAAGAGGGTTTAGCCTCGTACAAATTTTCCAAGGATTTATAAAATTTCTTGGAGATATCTTAGGTAATTTACGGCCTTAAGGCTCTTGACAAGCGTGTCATCAATGTATACCACCATAGTTTTTCCTATCTATTGTGCAAACATTTTTTTGACAAGCTTTTAATAGGTGACTAGCACGTATGGCTTCTCTCATGGTTCGCCAGCAATGGTTACGAAATCTCTTGATCCTTTTGAACTTATCTAGCTTTGTAGCCAATTTCATCGACTAGAGTAGTGTTTGCTACTGGTGTGCGATGAGTATCTTTCTTCCAGAGTTCATGGAGTAATCTTTTGCTTTTTTCTAGTCACCTCTAAATTTGGATATGCCATTTTGGGTTGGGGGCCTTACGAATAGATTTCATTGAGGTGATTGCCTTCAACTATTTTAAAGCAAGTCTCCCCGATATTCCATTATATGCATATATATAATCTATAATCAAGAATTCCACGAAACATTTAGAGAACCTGGTTGTCACTTATCTCTGCTACCAAAGTTATCATGCCTTCGGGCACAAGGCTATCTCTGGTGGAATTATATAGAGGCTCAAGTATCGAAACCCAAGGATGATCTACAATCATTTGATTAAATGCATTTTCGTACAGTATGTTTATAGAACTTCCATCACACACCAATATTTTTTGAGACTGTTTGAATCTATTATATCTCGGATTAGAGAGCATCACAATGGGGATAGTATACACTCCTTTCACCATCATTATCGAGTGTGATGGGCTCAAATATAGGTCATAGAGCAAAGTTTTCACGTGTGAGCTTCTTGGTTATTTTTGCATGATTTTTCTTTGAATTTAGGTTGAACCTTCAAGATATGGAACGCCCATCTATTACGTTGATTTCCTTAGGTTCGTATGGAAAGGAGGTCACTCTATTCGGTGTCCGTCGCGCCTTGAAGAATCGTCTCATTTCCTGGTTATCATGGTGTGTCCTAACTTTCGAGATAAGTTACCATATGGATCTGGCTTGTTACTTTGAGTTGTTCTTTCAATTTAATTTACATTTATCGGCAATCCTCGATGTAATGATCCCTGGTTTGGTGCAGTTGGCAGAATTTCGATTTGTAATCATTTGGCGATGGTGCATAAGTTTTTGAGACGATAGGGGTTACATGTGATATATACTCTTTGTATCTAAGGATTGATATTTGCCACCCTTTGCTGTTGGCTAAATTTGGGCCTTCCCCTTATCACTGTTAGGATTTGGTGGCTTCAAATCGAACTTTTTTTAAATATGCAACTTCCTCAGTTTGAATTTCTGCTTGAATTAAATTGATTGATTTATTGTATATGCGAGGATTATTGTTTCTAACATCCCTACAAAATTGTGTGTCCATTAGAAGTGTGTTCCATAGGAAATCGAGTGTCCTTTTCATCATATGTTGTTTCGAAACAACTTGTTTTTGAACCTGGTGAAGTAAATTTTCATAGACACACTTCCACCCTATATAATTAAGGCGAGTTGTAGGAGCATCACTAGGACAGTTGCCCAAGAATGCCATAACAAACTCCGCCTTAAGCCATGACAAACTTCGGAAGGTTCCTGGTTTTAATAGGATATACCACTTTGGGGCCACGCCACCAATAGTGATATGAAAATCCTTATTTCAATATCGACTTTGCATTTTTCAGTTTTATCTGTATTTTGTATTCGCTGAGATGGCAAGTGGGATCACATTTTCCCTGATATTTATCCATTTTGAAAATATGAAAGTTTTTCGAATTAAAATTGCCTTGATCTCCTCCGAGAATGGAGTATTTCGTCCTCATCATCCAATTCAAAAATTCTTCAAGACCTAGATTTATCAATGAACTCCCTTTTCTCGTACCACGAAGTATCTTTTAGCATAGATGTATAGTTTGGGGAGTGCTTCAATTTTCCTCTTTGGCTAAACCATTGAGCACAATCTACTTAATCACCAAGTCTATCAAATCTCTCATAGACCTCGTAAGTCAAAGCTCTTGCTCACGCTCATTGGCAGTTCATTGGCAGTTGAGCACGAAAGCATTTAGAACCATCAACAAGAGCGTGAACAACTCGTTCCTGGGTGTTGTTTGCATTGCAACATTTTTAGAGAATGGATTACCACATGTGGGGTTGTATACCATGTGTTTCCTATCTGTGTCTTCATTGCAGCAATTTTGTTTGGAAAGGACTCGTAAGTGGGGCAGCCATATCAGACATGGTCTGCACCATCAAAACTTTCGTTTTGCATCAATGACGAAGTTTTTTTTTTCCCTTCTTTAGTGATTCATTACGTTCATCTCTTCACATTGTCTATTTGTATTGGAATCATTATTTGCCTGATTTTCACTGAATTGTGCCTCATTGTCACTCAATTTTTCAATGTGTACACTTCCTTTCAAGTACATTACTAGTCTTTGTGACATTTTCAATTTGTGGTTTTCCGTTCTAGATCTAAAAACAGACGACACCAATCTATCGATAACAAAATTCGCTCTAACAGCTAATAGATCCTGACCATGTTTCCTTCTACTTGCTTTGCTCCTATACACGAGTAAATGATTAGAGGTTAATGGCAATGTACACATGCGAGCTTTTGTCACCATTGGCCCTCCAACGTTCAAGTCACTGAAAAAGCTTCTAAAAGCTAAACTTACAAAACCTTTAGTAGAAATGAGCAACATGAATAAGAATCGTGGTTATGATCTTTACAACGAGAGGGCATTATGGTCATTTACCTCTTTTAGAGACACGTGTCGTGATGTTAATGGAGAGCTTTCACTTCCGTAACATTCTTTTAGCAAATATGGCAAATTTGTTAGTGAAGCTTTTCTTTACACATTTCGTGTATACTCGTTGCTTATAAGACTAGTTATTTTCCAACATATTTTCTCGCTTCATCTTTTTTGTATTTTTTCAACAAATTGATGCTCACATTGCAAATGTCCCTCTGTGCTAATTATCAAGCGTCTGTATTAAGTTAATAGATATTATCTTTGTGTTCAATCTTGTTGGAGACCCAAATCTTTATGTCTAGTACTCAATAACCTTGCTTAGTTAATCATTCATCGTAATTTCTTTAGGCTGTATTTACTTTTCAGAGTGTCAAAAAGGGCTATATGTTCGTCAACCTCGTGTTAAGCAAAGTTTTATACACTTGTCTGAGCCAATTTACTAATTTATTTTTATGTCATCAAAATGTTAAATTTTATTGAAAATGGGTTAATTTTCTATTGTTTCAGTTTTGGGCCCGTTTCTAAGCATTTGGAAAAGAGGGAATTATCAATTGGCCATTGGATGGAAGTTTCGGGACTAATATGTACTTGAATAAAAGTGGAGGATCAATATCAAGGAAAGAATGAAGAAAAGGAGCCAAAGTGCAATTTTTGGAAAGATACATATAACTGGGCGACAGCCCAGCGATCGACTGGCTATGTAAAAACAAAACAGAGGCAAAACAAGACGCTCACACGATCGCCGAGGTTTGACATTCGCGACAAGAACTTGGTTTCCATTTTGAATCCTTCTTCTACAACGAATCCTTTCTTTTAGAGGCATATAAATACAACATATTAACACAAAAATAAGGGTAAAAGAATTGATTGCGGATGCTCTTGCTGCGGAGGGTTGGGATCATCGACGATATCAGATATATGGACTACATGACTAACCACAATATATTAGGGCACTAGTACAAATTGATAGACATGGATTGCCCAGTGCCACAGTTTGATTTTTATTTTTACTTCCAATTCTTATTATTGCCTTAATTTGCATTAGTTCTTATTGTAAATNTTTCTTTTAGAGGCATATAAATACAACATATTAACACAAAAATAAGGGTAAAAGAATTGATTGCGGATGCTCTTGCTGCGGAGGGTTGGGATCATCGACGATATCAGATATATGGACTACATGACTAACCACAATATATTAGGGCACTAGTACAAATTGATAGACATGGATTGCCCAGTGCCACAGTTTGATTTTTATTTTTACTTCCAATTCTTATTTTTGCCTTAATTTGCGTTAGATCTTATTGTAAAGAATGTAGTACTTCCTTGTTTATTGATTTAATCTTTGTCATTTATTTTCACTGTAGTACTCACTCATTTATTGCTTTTATTATTTCATGTAACCACAGTATTCCTCCGCCACAAGTAAGAGCATATTAATAAAATTTCGGAGGTACCGCCCTCCTTTAATCCCAAAAAAAAAAAAAAGATTATTACAAAGAAAGGCGTGGAACAACGCAAGATCAAATTCAAGAAATCCAAGAAGTTCAGTGATGAGTTATCTTTATTTCTTTGTTTTCTTTCTATTAACATGTTAGGCTAAAGTAATTTAGAGCTAGAATTGCAATGAATCTTGTATCATGATCCTTTAACTTGTGAGTTTATTTCTTTTTGATATTCAAAGCACGTTTTCAATTATTGAATGACTGACATGGAGTTTTTTTTTTCTCTCTATAACTATATGAGCAATAGTTGTATGAGTTTTGTGACTTATTTTATCTGAGGAACATTGAAAATAAATTAGAGATGTTGTCAATTATCGTACAGTCCGATAGAGAATAAAAATATACAACTATACTCTATGTAATATTTAAGTGTACACAAATCCTTAATGCATTCTTGTATGTCCATCACAAAATTTTGTCGAATCACATGTAAGAAGATGTTTAATTCTATTTCAAAAAAACTGCTAAATAATTTAGAAGTATTGATCTTCATAATTAAATTGTGTTGTCAATTGTAAGGTTCGGAGTTAGAGAAGATTGATATAAGAAGATTAAGGATCCTAGTGCGCTTTTCACCATTATATTTTCATCAAACTTGCATTCATTATAACTTTGCATTGATTTTAGTAAAGTTAAGTATTGCATTCATAAGTAGATTATTTGATTACAATTTAGTTTTAGAAAAAAAATCATAAATTCCATTGTTCCGATTAAAGCCAAGTTATTTCGAACTTAAACTAGCACAATCTCTATGGGTACGGTACTTGGATTCAAAAAGATTTCGAGACAATCTTTTGGCCCTACAAGTTTTTGGCGTTATTATCGGGGATTGTATTTGAGTTTAATTTCATTTACTTTGGTGCTAATTCGAACTTTTTGCTTTTATTTTATTTTTTCTTTTCTATTAATTTATTTTAGTGCTTCTATTTTCTCTTTCAAGAATTTTATGCGAAATTCAGGAGATGATGAACTAATACTGCTAATTCAAACTTCGAACGTACTTTTCACCGTAGACAACAAGAAGCACAATTCATAGAGTTGGGTAATGCATAGAATAATCCGATTATTCAAGTGAGTGAAGATTTATTGGTCGATCAAGGGAATATGCTAGTTGGAGACTTTATGACTCCACAAATTACTTAGAGCCAACCAAACATCATTTATCGCCCTTTTGGGCAGCCGAACTTTAAGCTAAAACCAATGTCATCCATTTGTTTTAAAGTGGACATCAATTCTATGATAGAGCTGAAGAGAATCCACACACGTCTCTCGATTTTCAGATATGTATCAACACTTCAAATATCGAGGGAGTTTAGATGATGATATTAGATTGAAATTGTTTCCACATACTCTACGTGATAGAGTGCTTAAATGGTTGGACGCACAACCTATTGCCGTCATCACCACCTAGAATGAATTGACCAAAAAAATTTTGCACCAAATTCTTCCCATCGACGAAGGTCGAAAACTTGAAGCATGGCATATCCATATTTCAACATGGAAAACTGAATTCTTTGATGAGACTTGGAACAGATTCAAGAACATGCCTCGGAAGTGTCCTCATCACTGCATCAGTAAAGGACACTAGGTCCATATTTTAATGCAAGTCTACTTCCATCTTACAAAAACATGGTGGACTCATCATCCAATGGCTTCTTATCCACGAAGACAATTGATGAAGGCTTGGGGTTGTTTGAGAGGGTGGCTACTACCACATACATGTGGGCCTTGTCGCGGGTTGTTTATAAAAAGGCACCAGAAGTATATGAAGTGGACACATATACAACATTATTTGCAAAAATTAACTCTTTGGTTCATAAGTTTGAGAGCATGTCACAGTTAGCCAATGCAGTACAGACCAAGCGGGCAAGTTGTGAAGAATGCGAGGCAAATCACAGCATAGCAGACTATCCAATTCTGACAAAAGACATCGAACAAGTTGACTATATATAAGGAAGTCAGCGCCAACAAAATAATCTACATTCTGATACCTACAATCTTGGTTGGAAGAAGCATCCACATTTTTCTTAGAGTAATCACAATCCCAATAGACCACAATGTTCTCAATTTCAGCAAGCAGATAAAAGAACTTCCATGGAAGAAATGTTTGGTAAATTCACGAAAAAAAAGATCAGTACATAGGCGAATAATCAATTCATGAGAAAGACTAAAAAGACTTCAGAATCAAAGTACAGCAATTAAAAACTTGGAGACTCGAAAGGGACAAATGGCACATACTACATAAGGTAAAGATCCAAGTACATTACTAAGCATTATAGAAGTTAACCTCAAGGAACATGTCAACGCAAATACTACCAAAAGTTGGGTCCAATTACCTAAGATTCACGTTAAGAGACCAGTTGCAAATAAAGAAAAGGTACCTTGACAAGGAACATGTGTAGCAAACTAAACGAACAACGATAACATCTAAAAAGAGAATTCAGATACACCACGGGTTAAGAAAACCGTTCCTATCAAGCCATATGAGCCTCCGATTCCATTTCCTGAGAGACTCCAAAAGCATAAGCTAGACAAGAAGCATACAAAATTTCTTAGGTCTTCAAGAAGCTTCACATCAACGTCTCTTTTGCTAATGCACTTGTTCAGATTCCTAGTTATGCCAAATTCTTGAAAAATATTTTATCTAACAAATAGATGAACATAAGAAGTGATGTTGACCGAGGAGTGTAGGGTCAAAATATAGAATAAGCTACCTACAAAATTAAAAGATACAGGGAGTTTCACCGTACATTGTACTATAGAAATTGTTATTTTCTTAAAGTTTTGTGTGATTTAGATGCAAGCGTTAACTTGATGTCACTCCTTGTTTCCAGGGATCTAGATTTAGGGGTGGCTAAAGCAATTACAATGACTCTACAAGTAGATAATCAGTCTATCACGCATCCAAGAGGAATTATCGAAGATGTCCTAATGAAAGTAGAAAAATTCATCTTTCGAGCTGATTTTCTTATTCTTAATATGGACAAAACAGGGACATCCCACTTATATTGGGTTGACCATTTCTAGCAACTGAAAGAGCTCTTATTGATGTGCAGTAAGGTCAGCTAATTCTGAAATTGGTGAAGAACATGTCACATTTAATGTATTCAAGACCATGAAATGCCCAACTGAGTCAGACATTTACTTTCATATCGATGTGACCGACAATGCAATTTATGAAACCTTGCAGTTGCATAATCCATCGGATCCATATGGGGCTTATAGTATACATTCTCAATCCACTCATACCAACTCTGGTGATATTAAGATATGTGCAAGATATCTTGAAGCTAATCATCCATATGGGTGCAGATCACACTTTGAGGAGTTGGGCACAGGTACTACAAAGCCTTTAACATCAATTCAACGGACTCCTAAGTTAAAGCTCAAGCAATTACCACCTTGTCTCCACTATGCCTACTTGGGAGAATATTCTACATGGCTAGTCATCATTGCAAATTCTATCAGTAAGTATGAGGAAGAGAGATTGTTGCGAAAACTCAAAGAAAATAAGACAATTATTAAGTGGTCTATTGTTGACGTCAGATGGATCAGCCATATACTTTGCATGCATAAAATTGTCATGGAGGATAATTTTCGATCAAGTATAGACAGCCAGAGGAGACTCAATCTAAATATAAAGAGATAGTCAGAGTAGAGGTGTGAAATTTTGGATGCAGGGATATTTATCCTATCTCAGACAGTACATATATTAGTCTTGTTCAGGCTGTGCTCAAAAATGGAGGTATTACGGTGTTACAAAAAGAAAAGAATGAACTAATTCCCACCAAAACTGTTATTGGATGGCGAGCTTGCATTGATTATCATAAATTCAACACTGTTACTCAAAATGATCATTATCTCCTTCCATTTATTGATCCGATGTTAGAGAGGTTAGCAGTCTATTCCCATTACTGCTTCCTTGATGGATCTCCGATTATAATTAGATACCAATAACACCTGAGGATAAAAGAAGATAATTTTACCTCTTCCTATGGTACCTTTGCCTATCGTAGGATACTATTTGGTCTATGCAATGCTCCTTCTACATTTCAACGTTGCATGATGGCCATCTTCTCTAATATGGTGGAAAGTTCATATAAGGCTTTATAGATCATTTCTCAGTTTTCGTTTCTTCATTTGATGAGTGCTTGGAGAACTTAAGCTTCATCTTGAAATGATGTAAGGAAACCAATCTAGTACTAAACTAGTATAAGTGTCACTTCATGGTACAAGAGGGCGTCGTGTTGGGGCATTGAATTTTAGCAAAGGGGATAGAGGTCAACAAGGCAAATATTCAGGCTATTGAGAAACTACTACCATCTACCTCAGTTAAGGGCGTTTGAAGTTTCTTTGGCCATGCCGAGTTTTATCATCACTTCATCAAGTACTTCTCTAAGATCACTAATCCGCTTGTGCAATCTGCTAGTCAAGGATATTCCTTTTGTCTTCTCTAAAGAGTTCATTGGCTTTCAACACTTTGAAAGAGAAGTTAATTTCAACACCGGTAATAATTGCACCAGATTGGAGTTTACCCTTTGAACTAATATGTGATGCAAGTGACTACGCAATAGGAGTAATATTGGGACGGCGAAGAGATAAGATTTTTCTTGTTATCTACTATGCAAGCAAGACATTGAATGATGCACAGTTGAATTATGCCACCACCAAGAATGAACTTCTAGATGTAGTCTATGTCTTTGATAAATTTTGCTCATATCTTGTTGGATCCAATGTAATAGTACATGCAGACCATGCAACATTAAAGTATTTGATGGCTAAGAAGGATGCTGAACCAAGACTGATAAGATGGGTGTTACTCCTACAAGAATTTGATTTGAAAATAAGAGACAGGAAGGGAAGTGAAAATATGGTAGCCAACCATTTATCTCGACTTGAGCAAGGAGAACAGAGATAGATAGTGGATATAAATGAAGTCTTTCCCCATGAACAAATTTTTAAACTTGGAAACTGCATCATGGTATGCTGATATAGTAAACTATTTAGCCAAGTCCATCATTCCACCATATTATTCAAGTAATCAAAAGAAAAAAAAAATCTTTTTAGACTTGAAGTGCAATTTTTTAGAGAATCATATTCTCTACAGAAGGGGGTCTAATCAGATTATTATGCGCTGTATTCCTAACTAAGAGGTCCCTTAAATACTTAAGCAATGTCATTCTTCCATTTATGCTTAGACACTTTGGTGCTTCAAGGACAACTGTAAAAATCATACAATCTGGGCTTCCCTAGCCTTTAGTATTAGGAGATGTTTATGTATGTGTGAAGAGGTGTGATAGATGATAGTGCACGACAAACATCTCTAGAAGAAACAAAATGCATTTGATGGTTGATGTGAGGGGAATTGACTTCATGAGGCCATTTTCTTCCTCATTCTCAAATTAATATATTCTTATTTGCAGTTTTCCATGTCTCTAAATGGGTAGAAACAGCTGCATTACCGACTAAAGATGCCTAGGTAGTGATAAGTTTGTTGAAAAGGTACATTTTCACTTGGCATGACACACCCTGCATAATTATTAGTGATGGGGTAAACACTTTTGTAATCCTCAATTTGAGTCCTTGTTCGCCAAATATGGTGTCTGACATCGTCTAGCCACCCATATCACCCTTACACTAGTGGGCAATTCAAAATCTCTAATAGACAGTTGAAGCGTATCCTTGAGGTGATGATTATGCCCAAAGAATAACGCGGTAGTTGTAGTATAGCTTTGGGGTATCGAATCCAGAGGAATATGGAAAATGCTTAAGGGTTCCAA